>LOEQ01002714.1:134401-151183 GCA_001685075.1 Bramus lutescens
TACTTCCTGTCTGGTTTTCCTGCCTATACTTCCTGCCTGGCCAATCAGCGTTTATTTAAAACAAGATTGACAGAATACAGACAATTCTCCCGCACCAACTCACATAAAAATGCTGGACATAAATGTGTGTGCCTGTGGGGCTGAAGAGATGGCTCAGCTATGGGTGGCTCACGACCATCTGCAATGGGGTCTGATTTCTTCTTCTGGTGTGTGTGAAGACAGGTCACTCATAAACATAAAATAAATAAATATTTTTAAAAAAAATTCTATGCTTATAATCCCAGTACTAGAGAGCCAGGTGGAAAGCTTGCTGGCCAGCAAAGTCCAGACAAATCAGTGAAGCCCCAGGTTTAGTAAGAGACATGGTCTCTCACTAAATAAATTGAATTAGTTAAATAAATTAAAATAAACAAATAAATAAGGCATAGACTGATTGGTTGAGAATATCGACCTCTGGCAACCTCATTAGCACCTGCACTTACATAAGAACACACACACACACACAGCATACAGGGAGTATAAACTGAATATACCTAATTCTAAAATTCAAAATACAAAATACTTCAAACTCAGAAACTTTTGGAGTGCAGATATGAAGCTACAAATGGAAAGTTCTTTATCTGACCTCACATGATAGATTATAATCGATCATAGTCACACTAAAAATATATATAAATTTAAATTCCAGCCAAGCTATGTATACTAGGAATATATGAAGTGCAAAAGAATTTTGTGTCCCATCCCCAAGATGTGTGTGTGTGTGTGTGTGTGTCTAAATATACATGCATACATGTATGAGTGTAATATTCCAGAATATAAAAAAATAAAAATCTAAAATACTTAGTGTTCTGAGCATTTTGATAAAAGGTACTTAATTGCTGTGGGACAATGGTCTTGTACCCTGTTAAGATTTGTCACTTGTACTGCTGACTGGCTGGTAGCCAGGCAGAAAGTATAGGTGGAGTGACAAGAACAGGAGAATTCTGGGAAGAGGAAAGGCTCAGGCTGCAATCTTCACCCAGATGCAGAGGAAGCAAGATGAGAATGCCTCACTGATAAAAGCCACATGGCTAACACAGACAAGATTTATGGGTTAATGTAAGATGTAAGAATTAGTTAATAAGAAATCCTGAGCTAACAGGCCAACCAGTTTATAATTAATGTAGCCCTCTGCGTTTCTTTGGGACTGAATGGCTGTGGGACCAGGCGGGACAGAAACCTCTGTCAACACCTATTGAATGCAATGAGTGATCAGCTTAAGCAACTAGAAATAACAGAAACTGACAAAACATTTAAATTGCCCAGAGTTGAGCACCCACAGTCCACACTGCTGCCTCCATTGACTCTGTATCCACAATGGGTACCCCATACCAGTGCATATTCCTCGCTGGGTGACCTTCAGTTATATGCACTTTTATATTAGACCAATGTTCAGGATGGATATAGCCAATCTTACCTTTTGGGTCTTTCTACATTCACTACTTTCCACGATGCTGTTTTAAATATGCCTGTGCACTCCTCTTTGTAAGAGTCACTACTTTGTTGAGACAGACCTTGCAAAGGCTACCATGGAACATTCTGACCACTGTCACAAAATCTGGCCTTTGGGGGCAGATGGACCATTCCAATACCCTTGAGGCATCTAAGGAGTGCAATCAGTACTAACTTGAATGGTTGAGATGGGATCTGCCTGACCCTAGTCCACCCACACCATATACAGCCTTCAGACCTGTTCTGAGTGGCACATCCTGGGCTCTAGTCCAGCCAGGTAAGTCCACTTGACTTTAGCCCACCTGCACCCTCCCCAATACCCACACAGGGTACTGATTGCATATCCTGTGCAATAGGCCACTCTGGTGAGCCCTGACAATGTCATTTCCAACCTTCTTGGCACCATTCACATATCCTGTAGAACAGTCCAGTTTGATGAACTGGTTTGACCCAAGTCTACCTGCAACCTATATCCAACTCAAAGCCCAACCTGGGCCACACACCCAATGTACTGGTTCAGTCTGATGAGTCCATGTATGCTAGTCTACCTGCACCATTCCCAATCACTAGGCTCGCCCCAGACGCATCTGTCCACTCTGATGGGTCTGCTGGATCTTTGCCCACCCATACTACATCCAACCTTCATTCTTAGTCCAGGTCTCCCATCTTATGTGGTGGTCCAGACTATTAAGTCCCATAACTCTTGTCCTCCTGCATTGTATCTAATCTCCAGGTGGCATGTCCATTTGTGTGTTGGGCAAGCCTGGTGAGTCCCTGAAACTTCTGACCTCATCATCCCTTAATTGTACAGCTAGTATCCATGATGCTAGCCCACATCCTCACATTCACAAGAAAAGTTTGCACAGTACAGTTTGCCAAGCAGCCTATGAAGATCCAGGCACTACTCCCGTTTGTATGCTTTCTTGCTTATGTCTGAGTTGGAATCACCCCTATTCTTTCAATGGAAAATCAAACCTGAAGTGATCCAAACACAAGAAGCCAGGAAGCAACTGGATGTCTATACCCTAATATCTGACCAAGTAAACTTCAAACTAAAATAAATCAGGAGAGAAAAAGAAGACATCATTCTCATCATGGGAAGAATTTGCCAAGAAGACATTAAACTCCTAAGCATGTATGCATCAAAGTGTGAGACACCCAATTTCATTTAAATCAACAGCAAAACAAAACAAAACCTCGGTACTGCTAGATCTGATAAGCTCCATCTCAGAAATGGCAGGAAATTTCAATATCTTGTTCCAGTAGAGAGATTACCTGGTCGAAAAATAAAGAGAAACGTCTGCAGTAAATCAAATAACATGGACCTAACAGTTAGAATATTCCATTTAAAGAACAAAGAATATGCATTCTACTCAGCAGCCCATGGAAGCTTTTCTAAAATAGACCATATACTGAGAGACACACACACAAATATCTTAACAAATCCAGAAAATCTTAAATGACTCTGTGTATCCTAACTAGCCCCATGTAATAGAGCTTAAAATCAACAGCAAGCAAATATCTAGTAATAACCTGAACTCAGAAATTAAACAACATACTAAATGATGAATGGGTCAAAGAAAAAAATTAAGGTAGAAATAAGAATTTTTGTAATTAAATGAAAATAGCAACACCAGATAACAAAACCTCATAGATACATTAAAAACAGTCCTAAGAGTGAAGTTCATAGCCCTGAGAACCTACACTAAAAAAAAAAAATAGAAAAAAATCACAAATAAATGACTTAATGGTGCAACTCAAGAATTTGAAAAAAGAATAAACCAAAACCAAATGCAATAGATGGGTAGAAATAACTAAAATCATAGCAGAAATTAATTGAGATGAAATGAAGAAAACAATTATTAGAATCAAAGAATCTAAGATTCTTTGATAAAAATCTAAGGTTCTTTGAGAAGATAAACAACCTTGATAGACCCTTAGTTCAACTAGCCAAAAGAAAGAAAAATATGACCCAAATTAACAGAATCAGAAATGAAAGGGAAAACATTACAATACCACCAAAAAATTCAGAATATTTTAAGAAAATGTTTTTAAAACTTATACTCCATTAGATTAGAAAATCTAAAAGAAATGGGTAAATTTCTAGATTAATCCAAATTTAAAACAATAAGCAATCAATAACTTAGACAGAACTAGAACAAATAAAAAAAAATAAAATCCCCTCCAAATAAAAAAGCCCAAGCTCAGATTCATAGAATAATTCTGAGACTGAAAAAAGTCTACAGCCAATACTCCTTAAATTATTTTTTCTTTTGAAAATTTAATTATTTCTCTTATGTTTGAGATTCATAATATAATTACATCATTTCCATTTCCTCCCTCCAAGCCCTCCCATACACTACCCTTGCAGGCTCTCTCTCTATCTATCTATATATATATATACTATATTTTTTTTAAAAAAATGGAAACACAAGGAACACCTCCAAGCTTCTTCAATGAAGTCAATAATACCAAAATTAAGAACCAACACAATAAGAGAAAACTACAGGCCATTGCCCCTTATATACATAGATATGAAAAGCCTCAATTCACTACTTCCAAGTTGAATGCAGGCATCTGACAAAAAGATCATTCACCTTGATCAAGTTAGCTTTATCCTGGAAGTGCAAGGATGATTCAACAAATGTAAGTTAATAAATGTAAAATATCATATAAATTGATTTACAGACAAAAATTGCATGATCATCTCAAAATATGGAGAAAAGGGCCTTTGGCAAAATCTAAAATGCCTTCATGGTAAAAGTCCTGCCTAAAAGAGAATAGGACTGGAGGGAGCATATCTCAGCATAGTAAAGGGAATATTGACAAACTGAGAACCAATGTCATCATAAATGGAGAAAAACTGGGAGCAATCCCATTTAAATGAAGTAAAAGAACAAGACAGGGCTGTGCATAATCACCACTTCTTTTCAATATAATACTTGAAGCATAGCTGGAGCACTAAGGAAAATAGAAACAAAGCGAAATGAATACAAGTGGAGAAATTATTTCTATTTGCAGGTGTTATGTTATACATAAGGGACCACAAAACTTCTAGAAATGAACAACATTGTCAACAAAGTGGCATGATATAAAATTAACTTACAGAAGTAAGTAGTAATTCTATATAGCAATAACAAGCATGCTGATGAAGAGATCATGGGAACCCATTCACAATGGCCTCAAAAAATAAAAACCAATAAAAAATGTAGAAAGAATCTAACGAAAGAAATAAAATCCCTCTACAATGAAAACTTTAAATTTCTGAATAAAAAAGATTGAGAAAGATACTGGAAGATGGAAATAACTCTCATGCTTATGTAATGGCAGAATTAATGTGAAAATAAGCATTCTACCAAAAGTAATTTAAAGATTCAATTCAATTCAATATTTTTAAAAATATTCCCATGATTTTTTTCACAGGGACAGAGAAAACCTTTATAAGATTAGTATGAAACCTCGAATGACACTGGATAGACAAGGCAATTCTGAGAAAAAGAATATGCTGGAAGGATTACCTTACCATATTTCAAGTGATACTACAGAGTTGTCATAATAAAAACAGCATGGTACAGGCATGAAAACAGACATGCGGTTCAATCGGACAAAATAGAAGATACAAATAAGAGTACACATACTTCAGTCATCCAATATTTGACAAAAGTACACACTGAAGAAAAGACAGTGTGGTCAACAAATGGTGATGGGAAGATTATTAGACTTGTGTCTACACCCAGACCAAGAACCAACTCTGAATGGATGAAACTTGAAACCTGGAGTTCTGAAACTGCAAGAAGACAGCATGGACAATTCCCTGGAAGATACAGGCAAATGAAAGGACTTTCTGAATAGGGTTCCAGTTACCCTGGAATTAAGACCAACAATTGACAAACAGGACATCATAAAGCAGAAGAAGTTTCTCTATAAAAAGGGAAATGATCAACTACAGAGTGGGAATGAATCTTTGCAGCTATACATCTGATAGATTAACACTGAAAATGTATAAAGTACTAAAAAATATAGAAGAACCAGGAATCTGAGCAGAGTTCTTGAAATAAAAACAGAAATGATGAAGAAATATTTTTAAAGAGTTCAATCTCCAAAGGGCTCAAACTCCTCCTCCAAAGATGCTTTTTCAACAATGTTTGGTACCTCTCTTCATAGTAACTATAAAATGGGAACAAACTAAGTATCCTTAAACTGATGAATGGCAATGAAAACATAGCACACAAAGGAATTCTATTCATTTGTGAAGAAAATTAAAGCATGGTATTTGCAGATAAGTGGATGGAACTGAATGCGGTAATCAAAACCAGAAAGAAAAATGTCTCTTGTTTTCTTCTGGTCGACTCTAGCTCTGGATGATTAGAAATGAGTATATGACAGAGTAGGGCAGAAAATAGGATGTGAAAAAGAGATTGCAGGAAGGTGGAGAAGGAGCTTCAGATAGGAGAGTGGTAGAATATGGGTGCTATGAAGGGGGGAATGGGAAAACGGGGTGAGGGGCTTTACCTGAGGAAGGGAGAGGAAGGATGATAGAGAGGGTCAGGAAAGGACAGAAGAAGGATAAACAACACTAAGGGTGTTTGAAAAGACCTAAAGCTGTACATCTGCATACATACATACATATACACATACTCATACATTTTAAATAAAGTTGTAGAACTTGGAGTGATAATTCAGCCTCCAAGAGTTGTAACTGACTAACAAAACTCCCAGTAGAAATCATAAGAAATTTTTGTGGTGGTTTGAATGGGAATGGCCCCATTTAGGAAAGATAGGATAGGTGGCCTTGTTGGAGGAAGTTGTGGCCTTGTTGAACGAGGCATGTCACTGGGCCTGGGCTTTGGGATTTCAAAAACCAATGCCAGGCCCAGACTGAGATATCCTCAAGAGTGCAATAATGGCACTTATATCTTGGGGGTAACCAACAGCCATCTAATTGGACTTTAGGCCAACTCAATAGGAGGGAATTCATGTCTGGTACTATAAATCTAGCCACTTCTCTATAGATTGTGGGGCTACTGAACCTAGAAGAGTGCCTACTACTGCCACTTTCCTTAACCAGTATAATTTCCAGCTTTAAGTCAGCTCTAATTAAATGCTTTCCTTTATAAAGAGTTGCTGTGGTCGTGGTATCTCTTCACAGTAATAGAACACTGACAAAGACAGAAGGACCAGGGAGCAGGATAGTGACAGGCCTAACCATGCTGCTTGTTGGCAGACGTGGACTTTAGCAGCTAAATGCTTTAAGGAACTTACTGGATCATACTAGTAGGAGCATGGAAGACAGTGCTGCTGAGAAAAATGCAGATTATGATGGCCCTGTAGGAGAATAATATTATTAAGTGGTGTGAAGACTGTTCTTGTGACATTTTGCTGAAAAAATTGGCTGCTTTCTGCCCTGGTTCAAAAAAAAAATCTTCCTGATGTTAAATTGAAGAGTTTTGAATTAATGGCATTAGCAGAGGAGATTTCAAGACAGCCTAGTATTGGTTCTGTCATGTGACTATTAGTGTTACTCTTATGCAGAACTAATATGAAAAGGAGGAAGCTTAGCAAGGAAAAATGTACAATCTGAGGGGAAAAAAGGAGCACCAACAAGTGTAGTCGAGCTAAGTCCCGTACTCAACAAGATAAAAAGTTGAATGACAAGCCTGGTCCTAAATGGAATATTGGGGTATCTTAGGGTTTCTATTGCTTCCACCAGATACCATGACCAAAAAGCAAGTTGAGGAGGGAAGGGTTTATTTGTCTTACACATCAACACAGAAATAAATCAGAACAGGAACTAAAACAGGGTAGGATCCTAGATGCAGGAGCAGATGCAGAGGCCATGGAGGGGTGCTGCTTACTGACTTGCTTTCCTTGACTTGGTCAGCCTGCTTTCTTATAGAACCCAGGACCACCAGCCCAGTGATAGCACTATCCACAATGGGTTAGGCCCTTCCCCAGCAATTACTAATTGAGAAAATGCCTTAAAGTTGGACTCCATGGGGGAATCCCCTCAACTGAGTCTCTTTCCTCTCTGATAACACTAACTTGTGTCAAGCTGGCTCACAAAGCCAGCCAGGACGAGTGGTAACCTCAGAACAAGGCCTCACACAGATAAGTTTCCAACTTGTGAAAAGGAATTTAAAAAAAAAAAAAGCTTAAGTGGTGAAGGAAACAATTCAAAAACAGAAAGCTGATGCAGATGTAATTGAATGAGGGGGTCATGTTCCAGCCCCGGAAAGCAGCAGAACTTGGCAGCTTCCATCACATGGTTCTAGCTTTAGAGTCAAAAATACAAGGAAGAGGTTAGAAATGTCCCTGCATGGAGGCTCAGAGAGGCCTTTGCATGAAGCTGTGAGGGTAGTTCCTGGACTGCCTTGGAGACACCAAGATGTTGGAGACGCCAGGGCTGTGCACTACCTGCAGGGGAAAGCTGCAGCCTGGATGTGGAACCAGCCATAGAGAGAGAAGTGTGTTGTAGTCAACAAAACTGAAAGGAGCTGGAGATCTGAAGAGAGTGTTGACATCAGAAATGGAGATGCAGAGTAGGGAGTTTGCCCTGCTGGTTTTGAGTTTTGCTTCGATCCAGTATTTCCTCACTATACTGTCTTTCTTCCCATTTGAAATAGTAGTGTATGTCCTGTGCCACTGTGTGTTGGAAGTATGTGATCTCCTTATTAATTTGATTTTACAGGGGACTACAGTTAAGAGATTTATCTGAGTCTCCAAAGAGACTTTGAACTTTGGACTTTCAAACAGTGTTGATACGGTTCTAGACTATAGATGATGACGGCTGAAGTTAGACTGTATGCATTTTTGCATCATGATATGGCTACAAGCCTATGGGGGCTAGGGAGTGGAATGTGGTGTTTGAATGGGAATGGCCACCATCAACTCACATATTTTTGATTGCTTGGTCATTAGCAAGAAGCACTATTTGACAGATGATGGTGATTACTTTTTTCCTCAAGGGGCATGCGTGACATCTTCCAGATCTAAGAAAGCCAGCCAATAGAGATGAAGCTTCCAGGTAAGTACCTACCTGAAAGCCCCATGTTCTATGACCAAGTATGTGGTGTTTTCATCAGTAGAGCTTTCCCATCAGATTCTGAAGGGAAACCAAGAGCACTGGCAACAACTTACAATGTTTGAAAGCCTACACAGCCCCCCACCCCAGCCAATAGCTCCAAAACAGGTAAGCAGTACCTGGCACTGAGTCCTTTATTTGCTAGCCTTTGTTATCTAGTAAGAGCATTGTCTAGCAAATCTATTAAAATTCTTTTTAATATGTGTGCGCGCGCACACACACACACACACACACACACACACATGCTCTACAGTAGTTGGAAGACTTCCATAAGACTCTTTCCAAAGTTCTGGAGAATTAGTTATCCTTCCCCACACTCCCTCGCTCCATCCTCCCCTCTGCTATCTCAACGCCAACCCATTTAAGTTTTGCTGTTCCATTTCTTTTTCCCCCTTAATATCACTGCCTTCTCTCCCTTCTCCCTTGAAAGCCTCTACACCGCAAGGCCCTTAACTAGGCTTCTCATCTCCCTGGGTTTTACAAAGCACACATATCTAAAGATTCAAAGCTAGCATCCACATGCAACACTTGTCTTTTCAGGTCTGGGATACCTCACTCAGAATGATTGTTCTAGCTCCATCCATTTACCTATGCTTTTCATTTTTCTTAACAGTCAAATAATATTTTATTTTGTAAATACACCACATATTCATTATCCTTTCATCAGTTGATGGAAATCAAGATTGTCTCTACTTCCTGGCTATTGTGCCTAGGTCATTAATAGACATGGATGAGCAAGTATCTCTGGAGTAGGGTCCAGAATCTTTTGGATATATGTCCAAGAGTGATACAACTGGTTCATTGGATAGATTCATTTCCAGCTTTTGTTAGGAACTTCCACACTGACTTCCATATTGACTACAAGAATTTCACTCATGCTAGCAAGTGTTGTTCCCCTTCCTTCACATCAGTGTCAGCATTTTTGGCCATCTTTATTAAACCTTAGCTACACTGGCTAGAATAAGCTGAAATCTCAAAGTAATTTCTATATGCATTTCTCAGGTGACTAAAGATGTTGAACTTTAAAAAGAAAATCTCAGCCATTTGCTTTTCTCTTTTGATAACTCCATGTTTAATCCCTTGTACCAGTTTTTAATTGAATGCTTTGTTGTCTTATTTTTTTTAAGTTCTTTTGTGTTCTGTATAGTAACTCTCTGTCAGATGTATAGCTAGCTGGTAAAGATTTTTCAACTCTTTTAGGGTGCCTCTTCATTTGAATTATGATGTTTGTTGTACTGAAACTTTTTAATGTCATGTGGTTCCATTTGTCAATTGTTGGTTTTAGTGCCTGTGCTACTAGAGTTCTGTACCAAAAGTCCTTTTCTGTACCCTAAGTTCAAATATATTCTCTACCATCTCCTCTATAATATTCAGGGTATATGATCTCATGTTGAGGCTTTTGGTTCCCTTGGAATTGAGTTTTGTGCAGGGTGAGATATAAAGATCAAGTTTCACAATTCTACATGCAGTCATCCAGTTGGACCAGTGCCATAAGCTGAAGATGCTGTCTTTTTTCAGTGTGAATCTTTTGCTGCTTTAGCAAAAATCATATGGCTATAAGAGTGTGAACTGTTTTTGAGTGATCTATTCTGTTGATGAGCATGTCTGTTTTTATGCCAGAACAATCCATACTGCTTTTATTACTATACCTATGTGGTGTAACTTGAAATATGAAATGGTAGTTCACTTATTGATCAAAATCTTTTCTTCCCTTTTTGTCTTTTTTTCTTCTTCTTAGCTGTGCTAGTGTTCTGGGTTTTTTGGTTGCTTGTTTGTTTCTTGGTTGGTTTGTTTTTTGGGGTGTGTGTGTGTGTGTGTGTGTGTGTGTGTGTGTGTGTTTAAGATTACTTGATGGGGATTGCATTGTAACTCTATGCATTCCTTTTGATAGGATGACTGTTTCCCTAATTTTAATACTATCAATCAATGAACATGAGAGGCCTTTCCATCTTGTAGTATCATCTACAGAATCTGAAAATTTCTATTATAGAAGTCGTTCACTTCGATGACTAGATTTCTTCCAAGATTTTCTGAACTTTTGTAAATGGGATTGTTTCCCCAATTTTTTCTCAGTTTGTTAGTTCTTGGAATATAGGAAGGATATTGACTCTTGTTTTGATTTATAGCCTGCTACTGTGAAGGCTGTATTTATCAGCTGTGGAGGTTTTCTGGAGGAGTCTTTAAAGTCTTTTATGTATCAAATTATATTGTCTACAAACATACATTTTCTATGTACATCTGCTTTATTTCCATCACTTAGCTTCTTATTTCTCTAGCTAAGACTTCAAGGACTTTATCGAACAGGAGTGGGAAAAGCAGGCACATTCTTGTCTTGATCCTAATTTTAATGGGAATGCTTTGAGCTTTCCCCTAATTAGGATGATACTGGCTGTAGGTTTGTTGCATATTGCCTTTATTATATTAATCTATGCTCCCAATCCCTATTTTCTCTAGAACTTTCATCATGAATAGATGCTGTATTATGTTAAAGGCCTTTTCTGTATCTAATGAAATGAACAGGTGACTTCTTTCCTTGAGTCTATTTTGTGGTGGATTACATTTATTGTTTTATGTATGTTGTACTACCCCTGCACCTATTGGATGAGGCTGACTTGATCATGGTAGATAATCTTTTTGATGTGTTCTTGTATTTGATGTGCAAGGATTTTATTGAGAATTTTTGCATATATGTTTATCAGATACACTGCTCTCTATCTATCTATCTATCATCTATCTATCTATATATCTATCTATCTATCTATCTATCTATCTATCTATCTACTCTGTATAGTTAGGATTCCATATGATTTTAGTACTTGGGTAATACTGGCATCACAGAAGGAATTTGGAAATGTCCCTTTATCTCCATTTTGTAGAATAGGTCAAGAAGTATTTAAGCTAGTTTCTCTTTGAAGCTTGTTTTGTTTTGTTTTTTACTTGAAGAGACTTTTAATTACCACTTCTATTTAATGGATGCTATGGATCTATTTAAATTATTTACTTTGTCTCAATTTACCTTTGAAAGAATATAAGTATGTAGAAATTCATCCATTTCTTTTTGATTTTTCTAGTTTTGTAGAATATAGCTTTTAAAAATATGGGCTTATAATCTTAGTGTCTGTTGTAAGGCCTCTCTTTTCACATCTAAGTTTATTCATGTGCATCTTCTCTCTCTTTTGGTTAATTTGGATAAAAACTCATCAATATTATTTATTTTCTCAAAGGACTAACTCTTCATTTCACTGATTATTTGTATTTTTTCTTTTGTTTCATTAATTTCAGACCTGATTTTGTTATGTTTTCTCATCTACTCTCTTTAGGTGTTTATAGTTCCTGTTTCTCTAGAGCCATCAGGTATATAATTTATTAATTTAAGGTTGTAAATTTAGTGCTGTAAACTTTCCTTTCAGAAATGCTTTTGTTTTGTCATGCACATTTTGACATGTATCGTTTCATTTCCATCCATTTCTAGGAGTATTTTAATTTCCTTCTTGATTTCTCCCTTGATCCAATTTTCATTTGGTATTGTGTTGTTTAGTTCCATGAGTTTGCAAGCTTTCTGAAGTTTCTATTTTTGTTGATACCCAATTTTATTCCTTTGTGATCAGATAGGATGCAGGATGTATTTTGATTCTTTTCTATATCTGTTAATATATAGAAAATTGCTTGGGTCCTGATATTTGGTAATTTGGGGAAAAATTCCATGGGTTACTAAAAAGAAAGTCTATTCATTAGTGTTAGATTGAATGTTCTATAGAAGTTTGTTAGGGCCATTTGATTTAGTTTGCATTTAACTCCAGATGATCTCTACTATGTTTTTCTGTAGATGACCTGTCTGTTTCTGAGACTGTAGTACTAAACTTACCTTTATTCATGTTCTGTGGTAAATTATAGTTTAGGTCTAGTAGTATTTCTTTTATGAATTAGGTGCCCCTGGGTTTCTTATATAAATGTTTAGAATTGCAATATCCTGTTGGTGGATTTTCCCTTTAATGAATATGGACTTTTCTTCTCTTCTGACTAGTTTTGGTTTGAAGATTTTATCTGATATCAGAATAGACACATGTGTTTATTTTTTGTTCCATTTGCTTGTAATACCTTTTTCCACCCCTTGAACCTAAGGTAGCATCTATGGTTGTTGGGGGCGTGTGCTCCTTGAAGAAGCAAATAGAGAGATCTTATTTTCTAACCAAACATCCTAGTCTGTATCCCTGTAAAATGGAATTGAGACTGTTAAAGTTGAAAATTGCTATTAAACAATTTGTATTAATTCCTGCCATTTTGTTATGGTGGTGGCATTTTCATAGATTTCTTTTGATTAACTCTTCTGAAACTGATTATTCATTCCTTATGACCCTTAATGTGTGTTTAACCTCTTCAGACTGAAGTAGGCTATCTAGTAGCCTATGTAAATCTGGCCTGATGATCTTAATTTCTTAAATCTGCTTCATCATTCCAAGTTTTCCTTTCTCCTTCAGTTACAACTGATAGTTTTGCTGGGCATGAAAGATCACTGACATCTGCGATCTTTAAGAACTTGTAAAGTATCAGTCCAGGCCCTTTTGACTTTCAAAGTCTCCACTAAAAAGTCAGATGCTGTTCTGATTGGCCTACCTTTATAAATGACTTAATCTTTCTCTCTTGCAGCTTTCAATGCCCTGTCTTTATTTAGTATACCTAATATTTTGATTATTATGTGATAGAGGAAATTTCTTTTCTGGTCCTGAATATTTGCATGGACTATCTTCCTTTCAAAGTTATTAGGCATCTCTTTCCTTGGATTAAATTTTTTCCTATGATTTTGTTGAAAATATTTCAGTGTCTTTGACCAGGGTATCTTCTCCTTTCTCTATATCTGTAATGTATAGGTCTTGTTGCTATAGTGTCAGAGTTCCAACATTTCCTATTCCTTTTTTGTCATTGTTGTTATTTTTTAATTTAACATTTACTTTGGCTGAGGAATCCAGTTTCTCTACTTTGTCTTGAAGACCTGATAGTCTCTCTTCCACCTGATCCAGTCTTTTGGTGAGGTATTTCCTCTGAGCTTTTTATTTCACTTCCTGTGCTTTTCCTTTCAAATTTTATTTCAGTTTGGCTTCATTTAGAGAGTCTATCTCTTTACTAAGTTATATTTTCATATCTTGAATTATTTTCTGTTTTCTTTTTTATTTGTATATTCTCGGTCTTCATTACAGAATTTTGCATATCCTCTTTGAGTTCCTTGAACATTTTTTTAAAGATTTATTTGTTTGGTATGTATACAATGTTCTGCCTACATGTACACCTGCGTGCCAGAAGAGGGTGCCAGATCTCATTATAGATGGTTGTGGGAATTGAACTCAAGACCTGAAAAAGCAATCAGTGCTCTTAATTGCTGAGCCTTCTCTCTAGCCCTCCTTGAACATATTTATAATTGCTATTTTAAAATCATTATCCTTCACATTGACTATGTTGCTTCTCTCAAGGAAACATTACCATAGAGGTACCAATTTCAGCAGTGTATTGTCTTGGTTATTCATGTTGTGTTTTTGCAATGTGACCTGGGAACCCAGAATTCATTTCCTGGTATAGATAACAGGACTCACCTTTGTTGAGAGGGTGTTAGGATGTTAGGATCTTTGTTTATTGTTATCCCCAACTTATCTGACTGTGACTCAACTTAATATCACTGGGGGTTCAGTTTTGGGGCAGCTCTATGTTTACATGCAAATGGAGTCTCAGAAGTAGTCCCACTCCAGTTAGGAATTGGTACAAATTCTGAGTCCAGCAGCAAAACTTCTGTAGCTAGAAGATTCTCCCTGTTGATCTTCAAAAGTCTGTGGAGGGCTTGCCAGATTCTATAGATGGTCCTTGAGTGGCAAGGGCTGGTGTTACAGTGAGAGTGGGTGGTAGCATTTGGAGGTGGGGCTCAGGATGCCATACCATCCTCATGTAAGAGGTGGGTGTCCTGAAAGTCAATCTGTGGGGTCCCTTCCTAGAGTGGTGAAGGGAAGGGGCAGGGCACTATATAGTCCAGGGTGTCCTACTGGGTGTAGTGGTAGATAAGCAGACAGGTGGATGGACTGGCTTTTGAAGTTCCTACCAGGAATTAGGCTCAGAGTACACCTTGCAGTCTGTAGGAAGCAGTGCAGTGGGTGGACTAAAGGTTTTTCTTTGTTTTTAAAGGCCATATTATGGGAATTCTCAAAACATTATTCTGGAAAACCTGTCTTTGCTGAATTAACTATTTCTCCGAATAACTTAATGGTTGGTACAAGACTGGAACACACAAAAGGAATATTCCATGTAAGAAACAAAGAAATATTACCTTCTTGTAACCCTTGGAGGAATCAAGGAACCTGGGCCATGGTCACCAATGGCTTCTTTCTCACAAAGGGGGGATAAAACCAGTGCCAGAGGATTCCAGACACAGTGCCAACTATGAAGTGCTCCTGACAACCATAGGGATAAAAGAAAACAAGACTGACAATGAAGAAGAAACCTTAAGGCCCAACTCTAGACTGCAAGAACAAAGAAAGGTGTATTACATTACAAAGAGATGGAGAGATAGATAGACTATCTTCACTCTTTAATGCTAGAATTATAGGCACATACAAGCCAAGAACGAGTTTTTATGTGATGCTGGGAATTCAAACTTAGGTCCTCGCCCTTGCAGAACAAGTGCTCCTGCCCACTAAACCATCACCCTAGCACAAGAGTACAAAACTCTCTGGAGGAGTTCTGCTACAAAGGGAACAGAAAAACAGACCAGCAATTTAAGAAGCATACAGAGCCAAAACGAATTTTTCTTAAGATGGGAGAGATTAAAGAGTGTTGGGGGAGAACTATCAGAGAGCACCAAGCTAATACCCTAGGATAGACACACTGCCCAAGAAAAACTCCAGAGAGCAAGGGTAGGTGATTTACTGCACAAATACAGAGCTGACGATACCCCTGTGTGCAGAAGAGACAGCAGTTGGTGTCATGCTGACACTCTTATTGTGTGGTAGAGCATGGGCAACTGCTTCTGTTTTATCTTTCTATGGAGTCTTCAGCTAAGGGTAAGATCAGGAATCAGTTACAATCATCAAGAAAGGAAGAAAAAGGTAAGCAAATCACCCATGGGAATAGAATAAAGCGTGGCTCAACCAAAAGAACACAAGAAGAATCTCAGAATAATATCTCCACCTTCTTTATAATGTGATAAGAATTTGGTCTGATGACATCTAGAAAGCACTTAGATGAATGCCTGATGCAATGAGGGCTTAACAATTACCTATTTGAATTTCTTTCACTTTCCAAATTCTCTTCATCTCCAAGAGTTGAGACTATTCTGCCATCACAAGCTTGACAGAAGCACTAGCTTGTCTCCCTTTGATGCCTCTTGAAATGAACCACAGGAAACAACTCCTTTAGTTCACAACCATCAGAGACTTTACCTGCCAAGAACATTTTGCACATGCCCTG
Organism: Bramus lutescens; assembly: GCA_001685075.1. NCBI lineage: Eukaryota > Metazoa > Chordata > Mammalia > Rodentia > Cricetidae > Bramus > Bramus lutescens. The sequence continues at coordinate 150,420 of LOEQ01002714.1, forward strand.
AGAGGAACCATCCCTGGCAACCAGCCTCTACTGGCAGCAGGCCTGACAGGAGAACACTGTGTCTTGTTGAAAGAGGGGCTTTCTAGATAGGTAGATTTTTATTGCTAATGACAAGTCTGTGTGGGGTTTCATCAGACCTGGTATGAGAGTTGAGCTCCCACTTCCAAGCAATTTAATGTGGGAGTGAATATGCTACAAAGAAGAAATAACAAGCAGTTATTTGTGGGTAGATTCCAGGAATTCTGTACAGGGAACTCCTTATGATGAATTGTTAGCTGTGAAGATGAATTGTTAGCTGTGAAGATGAAGTTGGCACTTGAGACGTAGTTCAGTTGCTAAAGTGCTCATCTGGTATGCACGAAGTTATGCATCCAGTCCCCAGCACTGTATATAAACTAGAAGTGAAGGTATGTTTCTATAATCTAAGCACTGGAAGATGGAGGTTGGAGGTTCAAAGTTCAAGATTATTCTTAGCTACATAGGGAATTTGAGATCGGCCTGGAATACATGAGACCTTGTCTGATAAATAAAAAATAAAAAGCAAGAGAAAGATGAATCACCCATACAGATAAGAAATAGGATGCCTTGGGAAGGTGTTGTGGATACTGATGCAAAGTAGTAAGCCGGGACTCTAGAGGCACCTAATGTGATCCTTGCTGCCACAATGCCCTAATGTAACCCTAAACTTCTCAGATGTCTGTCATGTAAATGAAGAAGAAGAGGAAGAGGAAGAGGAAGAGGAAGAGGAAGAAGAAGAAGAAGAA
>LOEQ01002715.1:5153-18264 GCA_001685075.1 Bramus lutescens
TCTCTCTCTCTCTCTCTCACACACACACACACACACACACACACACACACTTAAGAAGGGCTAAAGTTCAAATAACTCACCTTTGCACATTAGGTACCTGAAGACCTACCTATGAGTCATTCAAGATGATTATGTTGAGAATCAGCTCAACCATTCTGTGTTCTTTCTGCCTTTTCCCTATTTTGTTCAGGCTAGATCCACTAATTATTTTATGCCCAAGTGGAAAACCATTAAAATGCCTGTGTCTGAAAAGGCAAGGGGATTGAAAATGCACACTTTCAGAGTTCATCTTCATCTTATGATTTATGAGTCTTTAACTGACAGTCTTTCACAGTAAGTAAACACACGGTCCTTCTATGTGGATAGAGCAAGTTAATTTTATTTATGTACTTAATTGCATAATATCCCCTCAGGATGCCAGATTATATTGACACCACAGGGAGAAATTTGGACAGACCTAGAAAGGAATCTGTATTTTGATGGTCTCTCTGGGGCTTGCTGCTGGTGTTGTAATTTGGAAAACTGACTTTCTCACACCAGAAACATGGTTTTACATAGAAAAGGTAGAAAAGGAAACTTCAATCAATCATTGCTGGTTCCCGTCTCTTTGATTCCATGTTACAATTTTGGCATTAGTGGGTTCCAGAGTCAATTCTTTCTGCATTAACTCTGAAATCCCCAATTTGGACTTGCATTTTCTTTTTTCCACAATGTACTAATGGGGATTTTGTTGTTTAAAGAGACGTATAGTTAGTAAAACTTGTTCGATCACACCTTTTGCCACCTTCTCAGTTTCTGGAGCACAAAACCTTCATTTCACTAGTGAAGCCATGAAAAAGACACAGACATTTTCCCCTGGTTTTGCTCAGCTTTTTGTCTAGTACAGTCTTTATGCTCTAGGCGAGAGACTTAGCATCCTTTCCAAACTTTATAGTGACATAGAGATAGACTTACATATACCCTGAAAGGCTTTTTATTAAAACTAAAATTTTAGCTTTCAAAGGAAACTTTTTTTTAAAACATGGTAGCTGTAGATTTCAAATAAAGTTGACAGAAAAGTCAGAAATTTTCCATACATCAGGTTTTTTTTTCCTCCTATATCTTTCCATGGCTTGATGTCTCTCACTTCTTTTCAGTACTGAATAATATTCTGTTGTCTCGGAGGGGCACAGTTTATGTATTCACGCATTGATTGAAGAGAGTCTTGATGCTTTAAGTTCTGCCAGTTATGAATACAACAACTGTACATTCCTAGTGCAACATTTTTCTTGGTGAGGAAATAATACTTCAATGCCTTCCATAAATTCCAAAAAGTGATATATTTTTATCATAAGAATGTGTTTAGCTTTGTTAGAAGCTTCCAGGTCTTAGGAATGGTTACAGCATGTAATAGTTCCTATAAGCAATAAGTGATCATTTCTTTGTCCAATGTCCTTGTCAATACTGGATGTGATTAGTGTTATAGATTTTGGTCATTCTCTTAGCTGTATGTGCTCTCCATTGCTCTTTTATCTTGCATTTCCCTGATGATGTATGATATTGAACATCGTTTCTCTTTAAAATAAACTTTGTGTATGCATATGTGGTATTTGTATTTATGCAAATGTTGTGTCCATGTGCATGTGGGTACATGTGAGTGTACAGAGGCCTACGTAGAGGGCAGAGGTTGGCATCACATGTCTTCTTCCTCTGTTGCTCTCCAGTTTGATAAAATCTCTTGCTGAGCCTGGAGCTTATCACTCTCCTGGACAGTGATATAACTAACATCAGATTAGTTTATAAAAATTGGTCATTTGCTATTGTATGCCTTGGGATCATCTTTATTACTACCATTTTCCAAACTGGGTTAAAAAATCAAAGTGATCTACTGTTACACATTAATTTAATGTCTGGTTTGTTTATCTTGTTCTTTCTATAGTTTGGATCATGAATAGTCCTGTTTACTTACCAAATCCCTGCTGTAAGAGAAAAGTATAGGAGTGGCCTCTAGGCAGCCAAACTCTTCAATGACAGGACTACTCAGCAACTCCATGTGTCGACTCTCTTTCCATCAGTCACCATCGAGGTTGGGAAAAATCAGGTTGGGATTAGGACAGCTACAGTCTTGTCACTGTCAAGTCCCTGCTGGCCTATAGAACGTTTGGGATGGCTCTCCTGTTGCTTCCTAGGCTAGAAAAAATGTTCCCATTAAAGCCTTAGACAGCGGGTACTAGCCATCTGCCTAGCTCTGAAGATCTTCATCCATCAAGATGGGTCCTATTGCCAGTGTCCACTTAGCAAGTGATCAGGACAGGATTTATGACAAAATTATAACACAGAGAGTACAGATTTTAGGGTCAAACCAACCTGGTTTATAATCCACTTATTGTCTAAATTACGTAATTGCCTTAAGCTTTAAGCTCTCTAGTTTGTGAAGTTGGTACTCAGTAAACAAACTGTAGCTGTTGTTAATTTCTACCGCACAGCACTTCTGCAGGGTGGTTGGTTCCCTTCCTTCTGTGGAGTGGAGATAAATGTTCCTGCCAAAAGACACTGCAGGTTCTAGCTTGACAAGCAACACAAGCCAGCCTCGTCTAGACAGTGTTCTTTCTGAAATGACACGCCACCGGATAGTTTATGGAGGAGATAGTGGAAAGGACATTCTTAATTGATTCCTTTTAGGGCCACTGCTGGATTTCTTTCACAGTGGGACTGATTTTCATTAGGGTTTGGGGCATAAGCATGTTCCAATTTATGTGTCTGCCCCACCATTTCATGTTTTTCTTCATTGTGTATCCTTTGGAGACCTAGTCAACAGCTTTCATTGAACGCTGTGAAGCAAGAGTGCTCTGTAATTAATTAATGCTCTGGTCCGTTTCTATATAGTGTGCCATTGGTAAGTGTTCTGCAGTTTCTCTTCCACACTCTGAAGGTAGAGTGAAATCACATAATGATTCAATTTTCAAGATTTTGAGGAAGTTCCATACTGATGTGAATTTCAAAAATATTTTTTCTCTTATTTTCTCCACTATTTCAAGGTTTCAAGTCTTAAAGGCTTTGATCCATTTGGATAGATTTTTTATAGAGAGGGAGAGACTGGGTCATCCTTCCAGCTCCTTATGTGTGGATCCTCTGCCCACTGTCTATCAAAGGGGCTGTCTTTCATTCAGTCCCCGTGCTGGGTACCCTGGGTGAGGTTCAGAAGGCTGAGTCTGCAGGGCTTCACTTCTGGGCCTTCTGTTTTATAGCATGAGTCTGTGTCTGTTTCTGTGCAAATATCATGTTGTTTTGTCCCTGTGACTCTGTATATAATTGTGAAAAGTCCAGCAGGGTTTATATTCTGCTTAGCACCTGCTCTGACTACTCAGGAACTTTTGTGTTTCCACATATGTTTCACAACTGTCTTTTCTAGTTCCATGAAGAATAATGTTGTCTGAATTCTGATGCAGATTGCATAGAAACTGCAGATTCCTTTTGGCCATATGACTATTTTTACATAGTCTGTGAACCCATGTGTTGTCTGATGTCAGAGACCCTGACAACACCCATGAGTTTGGGAGGCCTTTTTATCTTTCAATGCCTTCTTCAAGCTTTTCTCTTCAGCATCTTACTTATAGTTTTTGTTGTAAATGACTTCATTTTCTTCAGTGGGTTTTGAAAGGTCATTAGGAAGGAAAGGAAGGCAGGGGATGAACTACTGTGGAGTTATGTTTATGTAAGCATTTGAACCCAGTATCTGATTACAAGCTTGGGAGTTATATGACAGAAGAAGCGGCTAAGAAGGCCATTGAAGACTTCCTCTTTTGGTGCACAGTTGGCCATTCCTAGAAGTCACCAATGTGTAGTCAGGTAAAGAATGCTGGAGATTGATAGACATCTTTCTTGATTGGCCATTACACAGGGCAGGAAAGGTAAGAATCTAGAGAAACAAGTTCTTTCTGTAAAGCATATCACTATCTGAAATTGTTACAGTTCAACCAAAATAAGGGACATTAAACCACTGTGTGACAGGTTTGTTTTTAGTGCTCAATTTTCCAAAGCCTGCTGTGAATGGGACTGTTCTGAATTCCTTCTCAGCATGTTGATTATCAGTGTATAGAAAAGCTATGGGTTTTTATATGGAATCTTAGGGTTAAACATGAGCAATGTTTTTGTGTGTAACTGGATATATGGCACTCTAATAAGAAAAAAAGATCCTTGAAGATGAACTTATAGAACTTCATGTACCATAGGAGAAGAAAATGTTTTGGAAATTCACCCTTTTTAGTGCTTCCTTAACAGATTGAAACCAACATTACAATCAGTGTATCACATGTTAAATAACTCAAGTGGTCATTTACCATCTACAAGCATGACGGAAATACTGTTCAAACTTAGAATAGTTTTATCTGCAAGGAACATAAATGAACTTCAGAAACAGAGAGGAAAAAATTCCTAGGAGATAGAATAGAAGGGATATGCATATCCTGAAAGGAAGGACACGTGGTCTCTTTGGCTGCTTGGGATTACCAGATGTGGAGACACTAATGGAGCTCAAGAGTCACAAGAGAAAAAATAAAGATGGCCACCAGAATGATCACAGTATGAAGTAAAATGAAGTCGAGAAGGTTCAGTTACTCAAGGTACTTATTGAAAACAACCTAAATGTACTTGCTTAATGGCCCCAGGGACACAAAAGAGGCCATTCTATTGGGCTTCGGATCATGAATGGAAAGAGAAGTCATTCAGTAACAGAGTGTTATACCTGTGATTCTCAAAAGGGTTAAATTGTAACTGTCTTCATGGTTTAGGAAACTAAGCCAAGAAATTGATGCAAGCGCTAACGCAGGGCCAGGGGCACTCAAGAGTAACTGCATAAGGCTTTGTGAAATGGGAATGTTTCCTATCTGTATAACTCATTATAGTAGCCACTGGCCACGTGTGTGCTTGATGTGGCTGGTAGGAAAAAAAGAAATAGATTTAAAACTTACCCAATTTTATGAAACATGGAGAAGTTGAGGGTACATAGCTATAACCTTCACCCTTATAGAGTACCACAAGGTACTCTGCGTGTTACCAAAGTGGAAACAAAAATGCCAGCCCAGCTATAAAACCTTCCATCTACAGTGGTATCCTGCCTGCAAGATATGCTGGTTCAGTGGTTGCATAATCTTGTGGGAATAATCAACCAACATCTGACTGGACTGAAGGTCCACTTCACGAGATGGAATTCATATCCGATGCTGCTTGAGTGATCAAGAACCTGGGACTGGATAGCTTAAAGGCCTAGGGGAAAATCAAATAGTAGTGCTGTTACCCTAAAGAATGTACCAGTAAAATGATTCTTAGTGATATTCTGTTATACTCTGTTCCGTCATCATCAGAGAAGCTTCCTCCTGTAGCAGATGGGAACAAATACAAAGACCCACAACTGGACAGTGTGCAGAGAGTGAGAGACCTTGGAACACTTAGTTTGAAACAGGATGTCTCCATCAAAACCCTCTTTTCAGGTCTCAGGGAGCCCTGCAGAAGAGAAGGCAGAGAGAGTGTAAATGCCAGAGGGTGTGGAGGACACCAAGGAAACCAGACGGTCTAAACCCAACAGGGCCGACACACACAGGAACTCACAAAGACTAAGACAGCCTGTGCAGGCCCTTGTCACTAACCTAGATGTTGTCTCTGGTTAATAACTGCAAATGAAAATTTGGTTTCCTCCAAGGGAGTCTCACTAGAGAAACAAACGATTCTTAAGGGTAGACTGCATCTTTGGCAGTTCCTTGTCCCATGATGTTGTGCCAGGAGTCGTTTTTACTTTTTCTTTTTCTTATTTGCTTTTTTTAAAAAAATATATATTGTAAAATTTCATCTTTTTTATTTTTTCCCTTCCATTTCACCCTACAGCTCTTTCGTATGGCTTCCAGTTTTTTGTGTTTGCGAGATTCCCGAGTGTGTGAACAAGTGGGTCTCTATGTCTATATCTAGTCCGTGTGCCTTTTCTTGGGCTCTTCTCCTTCTGTTTGTTTGTTTTATCCCATTCAAATGGGTTTGTTTTGTTTCATCTTTTTGTAATGTATTGTTATCCTTTCGAAGTCTGTTTTCTAATGAGAGGTGCAAAGGGGGTGGATATGAATAGGAGGGTAGGTGCTAGGAACTGGGAGAAAGAAGTAGGGGAGGGAACACTGCAATCAGGATAGAGTGTATGGAAACCCCTATTTTCAATAAAAGAAAAGAATGCATTTACATTTAGAAGTTCACACGTGGCGAGTGGCTCCTGTATTGGGCAAGTATGGAGCCTGGCAGGAGTGAGTGGGAAGCAGCTTTGTGTCGAGTGCACAGAACCAGGGCAAAAAAGTGTCCTGACAGAGGACCAACACTACTGCAAACAGGGAAGATAAATTCTTAGTAAGTGCTTCGAAGGATGAGAAAACATCCATTGTGAACTAGAGAGAGATAAAAAAGTCCATTGAATGAAGATACTAAGCAATGATAACATGAAATTTAGGAATCACTGATGAAAATCAAAACACTCTAAAACTTTTACATATAAAAATTATAAACTGGAAATAATTATTTAATTCAAAGCCAAGAGGAGTGAAGGGAGAGAAACTTGGAGAAAACCAATTGAGATCTCGGTTTAGGAGCTTTGGAAAATCAGCCTATGCAGGTAATCTTTCCACCCTATGTCTTCCAGGTATAAGACCTTGGTCCTGAATGTCACACACAGATGAGACGGCCCCCACCATCTATGTCAAAGTTTTCTTTGTGCAGCAGTTTCTTTCCCTCTTTAAAGGTTCATATATGTCCCTGCTTTGCTTAAGTGTGCAAGCTAATGGCCCCCGGGCATTTTTTCCTATCTCAAGAAGTCCTTCCCCTGCTAGAAAGGGGTCTATAAAAAGCCAAGTTCCCTGTGTTGGCAGCCATGAGGGACCCACTTAGATTATTGCAGCTGATCGTGCCTTGGGGATAGTTTGTTCAAAGCAGGTTTCATTCCCTCAGTGCCTCCAGTTCATGATATGGTGGATAAAAGTGTTTAGACTGCTAATCCTTGTTGGGACATCAATACTCTTTTTTAGGCTAAATGTACCTGGAGCCTTCCCAGCACTGGTAACGGTTGTGTGGTGTTCTGTCTGAAAAGAAGAAACAAACACATAACTTCAACACAGAGTAGAAAAGAATAGAATGAAGAAAAAAGGATAAAGCCAATGCAAGCGTTAGGAATGACTCTGGGGTCTCATGGGAAGGACCATGCCTCTTAAGAATTTCAACAGGTCAAAAAGCTTCAGTTTTGTGCACGGCTGCATATCTGTGCCAAATCAGGCAGGTAGCCCCACCTAATGGGGTCCTCTGAGTTTTATTCCTTACACAGTGTCCTGGGCCTCCCACTGAGTCGTCAGAACTACAGCTGACATTCTTATGTGATAAGCTGGCTTAAAGCGGTTAAGCAACGTGCAACCTTTGAGAAGAGGATGCAATCTTGAGCGCGTACTTTGATCTTAGAAAAATGTTGACTGGGGGGAGGGACTTGCACCAGATGTGTCTTTATAACTTTCTTTAAAGATGGACCTTGGTATCATTCAACCATTTGATAGAGAAGGCAGTGCGCCCATCTACCTTTTTCACAGAAGCAATGAGGACGACAAAAGGAAAACAAGGAGCACGAAGAACAGTTATAGTAGGTCCAAACAGATGAAAACTTACACAAGTCTGTCTGACTATTAGAAGGGATGATCTTTTTCAATTAAGTCAATAAACTTCTTTAATTTGTTAAAAAGCTGGTATGAGGGGAGGCTGGAGAGGTGGCTCAGTGGATAAGAGCATTTGTTCTGCAAGAATGATGGCATTAGTTTGAATCCAGGCACCCAGGGAGACAGCAGGGTGATTTGTCACCCCAGTATTAAAGGTTGGGACAGATGGGTCCCAAGAACTTGCTGCCTAGGTAGCCTAGTCACAAAGATAAGCTTCCAGTTACGCAAGAGACCACATCTTAAGGTAATAGATGACACCTGATGTCTTGTTCTAACCTCCATATGCATGCATGGATGTGCATACTCACACATTCACACGCAACACACACACACATATGCATCAAAACTGGCTAGCCCTCTTACAGACTGATTAAAATTAGAACTAAAAACCAACATTTCTATCTTAAGGCTTCTACCAGCAGTTAAAATATGCTATTAATTTGTCAGAAACAATAATTTTACTCTCCCCCCAATTTCTAAAGCAAAGGCAATAGCCACAATTTTGCTAATCAAATGACTGTAAATAATAAATGGTTAAGAAGTAACTAATTAAGGTTTATGCTCTGATATCAGTTTTGCTTCCACACATATTTCTATACTCCAAATATACTAAACTAAGACGAATAGGGTCTTTACAATAGAAACAGAACCACAGAAGGCAAGACATCAAGGAGTTAGCCTTACAAACTATGTTTAAGACCCCTCTGGAAAATCAGTAGACTTTATTGGAAAAGATATTGAAGAGGCCTAAATAAAGGAACACAGACACCAAGGTCCCACATAGGAAGACTCACAACCACAAAGTATGAGAGATCACCTACAACGACTTCCATGTGGCTTCTAGAACCTGCACCAGAAAAGCTGGGCAGTGTGACACGTGCTGGTGTTCTCACTGGTTTTGCCACACCGTGCCTGGCTACACTTCCGGCTTAGATACTCTCTGCTCACCACGGCGCTCTTTTTTATAGAGTGACAAAATGAGGCTCAGAGAAAAGAAAAACAAAACAAAAACAAACAACAACAAAACAGGAAGGTTGCACCATGGAAGAGAAAAGAATACCAGGACTTAACTGAAAAGCCAATCCAGTACAGCAATTGTCTAAATGAAGAATTCCAAAAGAAACCAATACTCTTAAATCTACATCCACTTTGGAAAAATAAATGTGAAGTGATAAAGTTGAACTTATCGAAATGATGTCCCTGGAATCTTAAACTGGATCATTAATGTGATTTTTTTTTCTGAGTATCAGAGTAATGAATATACATTTTGGGTGCCCAAAAGAATGTGCATTTAAACAGAAACATTACCTTGTTAGTACTGAGATGGCTAACACAGTGAGCACCTTAAAAGCAATTGATAAAAATACTATTACCATCCATCTAATGATGACCAATGAATAACTTCAAATAGAAAGGGAAGGAAATTTCTCATCTTTAAAAAAGAACCCACATCTGTTACCCTGCACACAGCCAAACGTCTGCATCAGTTGTACCATGCACGGTATCCAAATATCTGGGCCATTTATCAGCAGTGCAGATCTGAAATGTGTATTCCAAAAAAGCATTACCATCAAGTTGAGCAAATCTCAAGGTAAATATCATCCCCAACCCAACAACCCACAGAAGAACACACAGAATAAGATTTAAGATTTACCACAGATTCCAGCCCTTTACATGCTCCAAATAAACACATTCCACTCAAAGGCAAACAAAAAGTCACTTTCCAGCATGAACTCTTTGCATTTCCAAAAGCCCAACCAAAGCTGGGTAAGTACTTCACCATGCAGATCAGCTGCTTTCCGGGACGGTTCATGCAGTGTGCCCAGATGATGGTGAGAAGGTGGAGACTGTTCATTTTTTTTTTTTGGATTCTGCATGCCACACATGAAAAGATCTTCCTCTAGCCATATGTCTTTAAAAAGTGACTTTTCATGTGGTTTTTAAAAAGATGTTGTAAAAAGCAGGTCTCAAATAAATTATTTTTTCTTGTGATCTCTAAGTTGGTGTTAAAAAGAACAGTTTGAGAAAGGTGAATACGGGGTGACGACGGTTACTCTCCCCTGCATGGGACTTCCAGTGACTGATTCAATCATTTGCAAAAACCACAGAGACTTAGAAATGAGTATAGAGGGTATATCCATCACGTGTCCAAAGCCAGACGTTAGAATGAATTCTAAATCTATCTTGTTATTATTAAAGCTATGATTATACAGATTCCAATATTGAGGACTCATAGGCTAGCAATGCCTGCATAGTCTGTAACTGTTGCTCAGGAGCTGTGAGGGAGAGGCCTGCCCTGTTTAGAACACCTAAGGTAGATAAAGGGCTCCTATAGGGTTGATTGATGGGATCAAGGACAGAAGGGAAAATGGAGTACCTGTACTTCTTTTGTGTGGGGAAGGCTGGCTCTTGTATAGTTTTAGAATTAGTATATTAGAAAGGGAAGGGAAGGGAATTTAACACATATATGTTTTGATTCAGTTAAGTTTCTTAGAGAAGCACGGGTAAAAATTTTGATTTGTTTCTGTAGTTCTTTGAGACTCAGTACTAAATTTTCTTGAATGGGACTCTAGAACCCCATTACAAGACTAAATACACACACCTGCTTTCTTATGTAATAATGAGAGAGCTAGCCAGTCAGTGTAACTTGGTGTGAGGCAGATATGAAACCTGGCTGATCTTAGCTGTGTAACACAGAAGTGGGACGTACCCTAGTCATTGCGGACCTCTGGAAATTATTCGACTGGGAGATTACATGAAATCACCCTCTCCCATCAAATGACAAAATCTCTCTTCAAGGCTTAGAGAAAGCTGGCAAGGGAATCACGTTGTTCTTATTCTAGGCTTTATATTAGCCTAGGAAAACATCAAATACAAGTTCGGATGCTCTATGACCAAGCAGTCTTGACACTGAGTACCAACCTATAAAACTTGGGGATGCCCTGGCTTTAGGAGCTCTTCTGGAAGGAAGGGATCGGCCCATTTCCTGAAGTAGTTATAGGCAAGGGCAGTGAATGAGCTTTTGCCTAAACTTTGATCACACACCTACAATATATCCAGTCTTCTGACTGTGTACACACTGCAGTGTGATTGCCCTCCACTCTTTCAGAGTCTGATGGAGACTTCAGTTCACTGTGTTTCTTAGCAGCTTTTGTAATGCATTGTAAACCCAATCCGTTAATAAAACAAAAACCCGTTCCTTTACCATATCCTAGAAGAAGGAATCCATTACCATTTCCACATGTACCCAGTATTATGCTAGAAAGAAAATTGTGAGTACCTTGAGAGCCCTTTGAGGTCAGGAATAATGGAGGTTGGCGATGAAGTCAGCATTAGCTAATAAAATAGCTGTAATTATAAAATTGACTGAAACCATCTAATAGTTTCTGTTTCTTAGCCTGTGTATTCAGAATAGATTTTCATTTTTGAACATGAGCTTAAGGGAATAAATAGGATGTAAAATTTCTACAGTCAAGCCTTTTAGAATTGAGTTAAAAACTATTAGGGATCCTTAGAGAAATTTAACAACAGACTATATGTCCATAATTGTAATTACAATAGAGGATTTATAGGTCCGGTTTATACGATTGGAAACTGGCTTGGCCAACAACAGCGTCTTCGTGCTGAAGAGCCAAAGACCTAATAGTTGCTAGGTCCAAGGAATTGTAGGCCTCTGAGCTGATGTCCTGTAAGTTCCCTGGATGTTAGCTACTGGAAATCTAAGTCAAAAGGTTGACTATGCTCATAGGTTGCAGCTATAATGGACAGTTCTGCTCAGCAAGAATGGGACTTGTAGGCACTGATGGCTTTGCCATTCCCTTCATGCCAGCCTATATTGGATGCTTCACCCACATTCGGGGTGGAGCTTTCTTCTCAAGTGGCCGTCCCTTAAGTCAATTGTCTCTGGAAACACCACCACAGACCCCCGTGGAGGCATGATTCACTAATCTGAGGTCCCTCTCAATTCAGTTAGTTTTCAGTCAGAATTAACCACCATGAGGAACACTGGCTTTGGCTCAGGTAGCTGATAACTCTAGAAAAGGAAACCTCTCTAGCTGGGGTTGGAAAATACACATTCAGTCAAAAACTCATCTTCATAACTGAGTCTTAGAAGTTATTTTTTCCAGTGGGCTTTTCCACACTAAACACTAAACAACATTCAAGAGTGTAGGAGATAGCATTTTGGAAGGCAGATATATTTACACTTCACAGCTTCATCAGAATTCCTAGTGCTTGACTTATTGGGCAGGAGGCCAGATCTTTGATTTTTAACAGAATCTGTTTGTCTGTGTCAAACTTTGATTTTTGTATTTTATGGTCAGAATATCTAAGAATTTTCCACCCTGGTTTCCACTGCAATAGAGAAATGCTTTATTGTCTGCTGGATTTTTTTGTCTTACTTGATTGCACAAGCAAGTGATTGCTTCTACCTATTTTTCTTTCTCTTTTATTGATTCTTTGTAGATTTCACTTCATGCATTCCATGATATTATCCCATTTATCTCCCTGTCCCCTGGCATCCAACCTCTGCCCTTACAATCTCCTCCTGAAAACAAAACCAAATATAAAAGGAAAACCAAAGACCAAACAAAACAAAGAAGTAAAACAAAAAAACAAACAACAGCAACAACAAAAACAAAATGGAAGAGAGGAATCTTGTAGTGGAGGCTGGAGTGTGGTCTGTTGAGACACACAATTTATCTTTTAGTCTGTTAACTTGCAAGTGTTCATTACCATTGTCACTAGTCTGGCTCCAGGCCCCTGGTTTCTGCTACACCCCAGATAATGGACTCCCACTGGGGCTTCTCTTGGATAGCCTGTTGTTGTCCTATGTCATGGAGATCCTGCTGTTTGGATCCGTAGGTTCATCGCTTTCACACGCTCCAACAGTTCATAGATCCAATGGATGTTGGCGTAGACCAACTCAGGTTCTAGGCTCAGGTGGTAGCTAGGTTGGTCGGCTCACTACCTTCCCCTCATCATCACTACCTGTGTGAGCTCTCTAGCACTGCCTCGACTGCTCACCTACCCTGCAGCCTACCACAGGAGCAAGGCCAGCTCTCCTGCTCTAGGGCTCCCAGAGCCGGGTCCCCCTCACTCATATCTCCAGGACCAGCTCCACTGTTTGGTCCTGGCAAGGTGCAGGGCCCTCTCTCCTGATCACTGTAGGGGTCATACAAGGCAATGGTGGGGTCAGCTCTCCTGTTCTCAAGTGGTCAGGAATGGGCTTACCTGTGATCCCGACAACAGGGTCAGCTCTCGTGGGTTTCAAGACAGGGTGCAGGGACCACTGTCCTGTGTGCTGTACCTGGTGAGAGGCAGTACTAGTTCTCTCTTATGACCTTCTCTTTCATGTAGCAAAGGGCAGAGTGGGGAGGTCATCTTTCCCTCACCCAGCCTACCTTGTG
>LOEQ01002715.1:21085-33515 GCA_001685075.1 Bramus lutescens
GTGCATGCAAGTGTGCAGGTACCTATGGCATCCATAAGAAAATATCAGAGTCTCTGCAACTGGACTTACAGGTGGTTGTGAGCTGTCTTACATGGGTGCTGAGAACTGAATTTGGTTCCTCTATAAGAGTAGTGCACACTCTTAGTTGCTGAGTTACTCTTCAGTTCCCTAAAGACCATTCTCTAAAGCAGATAGATGTACCATTCTTCATATCCTCCACCACTGTGTAGAGTTCACTTTCTTTACTTTATTATCAACATTTGTCTTGTAAGTCTTTGTCTTACTTAGGGTTTCTATTGCATCCGAAATCCACTTAGGGAGGAAAAGGTTTTTCAGCTTACATGTTTTGATTCAATCCTTCATGGCAGGAAGCCAGGCGGGAACTCATGACAGGTAACTGAGGGCAGGAATGGAAGGGTGTGGAGGAACACTGTTTACAGGCCATGACATTTCTCTTTGTCTGTATTGTACTTTTCCCACTGACTAATAAACTTAGGTAAGTTGTCAAAAGACATTTACTATTAAATGTGTAAATGTCTATTCAAATATTTTGACATTTTTCTATCAAATATTCAGATGATTGGAATAAAACAAACTAGCTTCATATCTTTTGAGCTTTGGTTATTTTCAAGTTTTGAGAATTCCTCTGATATTCTCTATATAAGTCCTTTATAAGACATGACTATAAAATGTTCTTGTATGGTCTTGTTCAAGTCCTCATATTAAGAATTTCTTTTGAATAGTAAGGCTCTTAATCTTGTAAAAGAATAACTTACCAAGTTTTCTTCTACAAAAGATGATTTCAGCGTTGTGTTTCAGGAATTTTTAAGTCAAGACCAGAGACATTGCTGTTATGATACTTTCTATAGTTTTTATAATTAAGTTGTTACTTAAATTGGAATTAAAAATTACATGTTCTAGGCATGAATTGATAATTCTTTGTATTCTATCTATCATCTATCTATCATCTATTATCTATTATCTGTCTATCTGTTCAAGCACCATTTACTAAAATCATTATACTTTCCCCAATTACATTGCCTTTGCAATTTTCTCAAAAATCAGTTGAGATTTAGGAGCAATGGCTCACCAGTTAAGAGCACTTAGTGCTCTTCTAGAGGATATGGGTTTAATACATGGCAGGCAACTCACAACCATCTGTAACTCCAGTCCCAGAAGACTTGACACCCTCTTCTGTTATCTGCAGAAACTATAGACACATTATGTACAGGCATACATGCAGGCAAGACACTGACACAAAAAATTAAAGATATCCATTGAGCACATATGCGTGGATGATAGTATGAACTTCTTTCTGTTTAACTTTCATACTTACTTCTAGGTCACATAACATTGCATGCCTTGTATAGTATAATAGCTTACTAATCAATATTGAAATCAGGTAATAGAAACTTAACACTTTATAGATGGGTTTTTTTAATAGAGATTTTTTTCTTTATTGAGAAACTTTAAAGTCTTGGGTACATTAAATCCAATTTCTGGGAGGGAAAAATCTGAACCCGCAATAGGAAAAAAAAAAAGTTTACCTCCCGGGCCATAGCAGAACCCAGAGAATATATTCTCATAATTGAAAAATTCTAGGTGCTTCATAATTGACCTCTTGATACAAAATGACCTATTGAACTTGCAACTGTGGTTCTTGGTGTAGAGGTCCAGACAAACCAGGGAGTTTTCAGACCTCAGCTGAATGCCATGAGGGATTATTTGGCTTCTGACTCATTTTTCTTGCCGCACCACGTGTCTTCTGCTGCTCTTAGCCGGCACCCGCAAAGATTCGGTTTCCCCCTTCCCGGGACGCTGTAATTGTAACCCGCCCGGAGCCTGGGGCCTATATTTATCGAGAAACGCGTGTCCCCAGGGCCGCTGTGAACGCAGCATCTGTCTGCCTCTTGTACATGGATTTTTTTTTTGAGTTATATTTTTTACTACTTATCCTACACCATTCAAAGCATTTTACAGCCAGAACCTCAGAGGGAATTTGGATTTAATTCATTTTATATTTCATGTATGCCTTTTTCTTTTTCTATTCTTATTTAGTTTTTTTTTTAAGTTTGCTTCTTTTTTTGCACATCTCTCCTTTATGCTCACTGGATTGCTTCCTGCCTTCCGCTTCATCCCTGGGCACAGGACCGTATCTTGGTCTTTTTCATCTTTGTTTAACCGAGCTCAAATCTCCTTCAGTCTAATCCTTTACTTTATCCTTTTGCTATTTCTCATTATAAAGAACAAAAGGTAAGTCTCTGTGTTTCCCAGAGGACGACTTCCTGATTCCAGGAATCTAGGATGGGTCCTATAACTTAGAGTTGCTTTCTTCGTGGTAGTTCTTTATTTCTCAAGAGAATCGTAGGCTGTGTTCATTTATACCTCAGGGTACATTGCCTTAAAAGCCATCCTGGGAAAAAGCAAAGGATAAATAATAAAAGAAGAAAGTATCCTTCTGTACCAGTCTTTGATATGCCAGGTGTGGCTTAAGGAACTTCTGGTAAATCCTGGATATGGGGCATTAAGGCAGATCTGTTATCTATTAGTTGGGCCTGGATATAGGAAGCCCACTTTTGAATGGTTTCTTCCCCCTGGGTATCTTGAACTGGGTGTTAAAGAGTGGAACATGTGTTTTAGATGTAGAAATTCATGAATAAAATGGCCTTTGGGTAAGCCTAGGTATTTTAAACATCTGGTCCTCAAATGCAGAAATCAACTTTCTGTTCCTCTTGATGTAAGAAACATCACGTAGTTAAGGAGATGCTCGGGCCATAGCAACAGCACTTCAACTGACCTCATTGTTTTCCTTCTGTTCTCAATATTTTCACACTCTAATATTTTGATCTTTCTAATTTAAGAAGATTACTCTTTGACATTTGAATGGTGCTCAGTTTCCATTCCTCATCATGATGTCTTTGTACTTATTTTATTAGAACCCCATCATAATTCTACAACTCTCTGTGATAGGTAATATGGAAACATGTGATTTAATATCAGTGTCTTTGCTTCTTCATTGTTCCCTGCCTTGATAGTTTTTCTTATTCTGAAATTATTTGCATCCTTAAATATTCGTCTTGAGTGCCACCCTTGGTGACCTCTAATCCCAACTTCCTTGACATCACAGTCTTTACGTCTCTGACAGCTAGCATTTGCTCTACACTTCCTAAGGGGTGGACGCCCATCCTCAACACAGCTTTAGAGTTCACAGGCTCACGGCTGATGCTGTCAGCCAGGTACAGTCTCATACCTGCACCGACACGTCAACCATCAGTGATACCCTTGTGTGCCGTGTCCTGATGGAACTGAATGCTCCACATTTTACTTTAAAAGGCACTTTAAAAATGTGGTTAAGAAGTTCACTCAGAGCAGTCTTAAAGCAGAAGCAAAGCTATTGTCAGGAAGTCGAGCAACTGAAGGGCACGGAGTTCGAGTGAGAAACTGGACGGGTGCTAGAAAGCACGGTGACCACACAGACTCTCTCCAGAGCTGCTGGGCTTCTTATGTGGCATTGCTTTCCAACCCTTTCTCGTCTCCTTGCTCCGGGTCTTCCTCTGTGTTTTCTCCCTCTGTGACAGGAAGTGACTACTTGGGTAGGCAGCAATATGGTCTTTAGAGTCAGTTGTCCAAAATAGACATTTTATGCCGCCTCTCTCAGTTAAGGAGAGTACAGGGGCGAAGGAAGCTGTGTTCACCTCTAGTAGACCAAAACCATCTCACAGTGCTTAAAGCAGATTTCAGAGAACAGCAAACCCAGCTTAAGAAAATGCTGCTAGCTGGGCGGTGATGATGCAGGCCTTTAATCCCAGCACTTAGGGAGGCAGAGGCAGGCGGATGTCTGTGAGTTTAAGACCAATCTGGTGTACAAAGTGAGTTCCAGGACAGCCAGAGATACACAGAGAAACCCTGTCTCGAAAAACAAAAAACAAACAAACAAACAACAACAAGAAGAAAGACATTGCTATGAAGATGCTGCTATGAACTCAGGTAAATTCATGGTCTTATCTTGTTGCATTCACAACTTGTAATCTTTGCTACGGATTAATCTAGTAGGACTGATCCTTTCCATTGTAATCTTTGTTATGGATTAATCTAGTAAGACAGATCCTTTCCATTGTAATCTTTGTTATGGATTAATCTAGTAGGACTGATCCTTTCCATTGTAATCTTTGTTATGGATTAATCTAGTAGGACGGATCCTTTCCATTGCACCTGAAGGGTAAGCGCGGACCATGGAAGGTTGACACGTATGTCTCCATAAAGGTCTTCTTACAACTTATGGAGCAACACAACATCAAAAGTAAGAGATAACTCTATTTTGAGGGAAAAGCTGTCCCTGTTGCCTATGCATTTGAAAAGACACATTTTGGGGGTTGGAGAGATGGTTCAGTGGTTAAGAACACTGTCTGCTCTTTCAGAGGACCCAGGTTCAATTCCCGGTACCTACATGGCAGCTTACAACTGTCCGCTAACTCCAGTTCTAGGGGATCTGACACCTTCACACTAATGCACATAAAATAAAGCTAAATAAATTATTACATTTTTTTTTAAAAAAGATGGTTCACTGGTTTAGAAAATACACATTTTGTGGTTACAGGTTTTATAGTATGTAGTGTATTTTATAGAATATATAGGATAGCATATGTTGTTGGTGTTCAGAAAGAGAGTGAATATCATGAAACACTATACTCTCCACTGATCACTACAAAGTCTACTCTTCCAAGGAGCATCTAAACCCTTGGAGAGATTGACTTGGATGTAAGAGGCCATCAATCCTTCTTGATGCAACTCTCAAGCTTTTTATCAAAATTATGCACGGTTTTAGTGTCTGTGACAAGCAGTGAGAAGTTGTTCTCCTCAAGGCTTTCCTCCTGGGTCAATGGTGGCTTCTCCTGTAGTTTTCCCTGGCTCTCATTTGAGTGCACGTCAGACATTTCCATCATTTTGTGAAGAGTAACAGCCAGAACTATCATTGTATAGAAAGTCATGCCAAAGGGAAGGATGTCCAGAAGAGGACCACAAATTGCCTCTCAGGACTGCGCCTCGCTGTTTATGAACTGGGTGTTGACAGTATGTTTACCTCTTTGTTAAGTAAAGGAGAAGAAACAGACTCGACTTCCTGAGTTCAAGCTTGGAGGCAGGCAGACATGCTGGCTGGGTTGCAGGACTCTGCTGTCTCTGTCTCCTGGGACTTGCTACTTTACTGTCAGAGTGTAATTTCTTTTTGTTCAACTATTAATGGAGAAACAATGACTTAATAGTATTTAAAAGGTAGGAAAATCCGGAGAAGACTGAGAGACAAAAAGAAGTTGCGTGATTGAAAACAAAGTAATCCTCTTCCTTTTGCCACCAAAATCTTTTTTAATCACCCTTAAAGCAGCTAACTAGAGTAAGTGGCTTTTAGGCATCGAGACTCTAACTTCATTTTCCTTCCCTGGAGGTTTGTGGGTTTTCAGTCTTAGTGCAGAGTCCTTGCCCAAGTAACAGGAGGTGAGGCTGGGTAAAAATCACACTATGTTTTAGGATATGACCATTCCTTTTAATGGCTAATTATATTTATTGGATTACCTCTGCTATTAATGAGTGTCTCTGCTAGCATAGACACCCTTGCAAGAGATACTTTCTAATTATTTTTCCAGTTTTATATGGTTCCTTTGTTGTCTGTAAAATAATGGAAATGTGAATACATCTCAAGAGCTTGAAACAACTCCAAATAGCCATGCTATCGTGGGGCTCCACAGCTTAAGACTGTGTCACCTTCATGGCTGTGGAAAGCAACTGTTGAGTTCAGTAATAGGGTTTAAGTTTTGATAGGCACTATTTCTTGGAAGAAGTACCAGTGAATAATGGAAGCAAGCCAATTGTGCCAATGTGTTATTCTGAAATTGTGAGGATGAAGATGTATGCATTTTATTAAATGGAGCAAGTTAGAAGGAAGGTAGAATTATGCTACAAGAAATATCGGTCAAGGTGGAACAAAAATTTCTATTGGCAGATACAGAAGGTGAGGGTCACAACTAAAAATACAAATGATAAATTTTAAGTTTCTAGGGTATATAGATGATTCATAACCTTTAGGAAATATCATTTTCTCCACAGAAATACATTTATTTTATATCTTAGTGCAGAAATTAGAGATAGGGTGTCTTTGGCAAGCCAACTTTGCAACATGTTCAAAGTCAAATGGTTCCCAAGCAATATTAATTGTTGCTTCTATGAAATTACAATTTTATCTGAGCCCCCCATTTTCACTTAACTATATACTTCTTTTACACCCAGTAGGTGTGGACTGGACCTTGGGACTAGAGTATTTGCCCACTTGTCGGCAGTGTTTCCTATATTCTGCACCTCAACAAAGAGATACATTGACTCCCGATAGGAGGAAAATTTCATTCACAGATTTTTTTTAATGTCCAACCTTATAAAACTCTAATATACCATAAGCCAATTTCAAGCCACATTCTTGATCTGATCTATGATAAAATACTCTGGCCAGCAGAGCTGTGGTGGGATTTGAGTTATGGCTTGTTTTAAATAGACTAGTGTGGATGTCAATCCAAAGGCCACTCAGTGTAGCAGAACAGCCCCTGGGACCCAGAGCACTTTGGATTCTTCCCCCAAAAGCATCTATAATGAACAGAGTTATTTTGAAAGTATTCCCTGCAGTTCGTGTCTTAATTCAGTCAGCTGGGAGCCGGAAAGCAGATCCCTCTCGGTGCACCAGGAACTTGGACGTCTGCAGTATTACGCACAATCCTCTCATTTATTTTTGCGGCCATAGAGTGCTTTCTGAGCCAAGTCCCTTTCGCAGAAGTGAAAAGCTTTAGGTGGCTCCAAATTCTTCAAGTGTCAGTGGATATTTCTCTTATTATTCTTGATCATCTTTCGTAGTGGGAACATCCAGGGCCAGAGAGATGGCTCGTCAGTTGAAAGTGCATTCTGTACAAGCCTGGAGACCTGGAAGTACTTGGAACTTGTGAGCAGGTGGAAGGAAAGAACCTGACTCAACAATATCTTCTGGCCTCTGCTCATGGATTGTGGAGCACATGTGCACGCATAAAACAATAACAAAACAAAATGAAATCATTAACATATATACAGATTAGAGTAGAAGCATACAATTTTTGGCCTTTGGCTTGTGTTTGACCAAAATCACTCTGTTTGGCAGCAATATTGATATAGGCTGAAACAGTATATAAGTGAAAAAAACTAATCTGTTTGGTTCAATAATGTGGCTCCCCCCCCCATTTTCTTGCACTTTCTGTTGTCTGAATTCTCAGGGCTGTTGATCTACCGTTTCCTCATGAATCAGAAAATTAGAAAAGAGAATAAGCTGTAGGAGAGGAAACTTCTAGGACCTGGAGATATTGACCTCAGGTTCACCTTTGGTGTTGGATTAATCTGTACTTAAGACTGACCATTTGCCACTAAAAACTTTTTCTGAGAAGAAACTACCAAAGGTTGTTATGATTGGGGAAAAAAAGCTAATTTCTGGTGATTTTCTGATGAACATGACAAAAACTGTTCTGTAGAAATGAGGTCAGCAAAACTTACAGCTAGCTTTTACTCAAGAAAAAATTCTGCCACATAAATTCCAGTGACATTGCATTTTTGTACTGTGTGGAGTGAATGAACATACATGTTTATGTTTGTGTTTATGAGTGCCGGGGGTCAACACTGAAAGCCATTTTTGATCACTCTCCTCTTTAGTGTTTGAGGAAGGCTCTCTCACTCAACCTGGACTTTATGGGTTCCGCTAGAAGGGCTGGCCAGAGATCCTCCTGTCTCTGTCTCCCCAGAGCTGGAATTACAAGTGCGTACCACTCTGCTGAGGTTTTTGTGTGGTTGTTGTTGATCCCATTTAGGACTTCATGTTCATATGGCAAATACTTTACTGGCATCTCCACAGTCTAATATCACATTTTCATGTGTAATTTTTACCCAAATCTTTTCCTCTTATGTATGTATATACGTATGTATGTATGTATGTATGTATGTATGTATGTATGTATGTATGTATGTATGTATGTATTTATGTATGTATGTATGTATTTATATGTTTTTGCCTTTATTTAACCATGGCCTTCAATATTTCTCATTTAGTAGAGAATTTTTGATAAGGTATATTTTATATCAAGTAAGATTCTTCATTCCTTCCTTCTTCCCTCTCTTTCCCTCCCTCCCTTCCTCCCTCCNTTCCTTCCTTCCTTCCTTCCTTCTTTTCTTTCTTAGACAGGGTTTCTCTGTGTAACAGCCTTGACTGACCTAGAACTCACTTTGTAGATCAGGGTGGCCTCGAACTCACAGAGATCCTCCTGCCTCTGCCTCCCAAGTGCTGGGAATAAAGGCTTGTGCCATTATGCCCAGCTCTGTTTATTAAAGAAAATAAAAATGAGGCTAAGAGAAGTACTAATTCTGATAATGGTTGAACAACAATAAAACTTCATCATAGGAAATTCCTTTTCTGTCACATAATGGCATTCCATCCAACTTCTTTAATTGGTCTATAATGACTTATTATTTGTTCCAAAAGCCCACTTCTGAAATAGAAAGGATCTAAACATTTGGTTTAGGACCTACTCAGTTAGAACCCTGCACATGTTCTAGTAGCCTAATGAGTAAAAAAGCTGTTGATGACTGTAAAACACCTTAAAATGGTAGAAATAAAATTAAGCTTCATTCCATAGGAATACTGATGCTAAAAGAAACTTTACTGTCCTAGGAATCTAAGACTACATTAATGTAATATTGTAATATATTATATATTAGAGAAATCTGGAAGTTCAAACATTGTAAGGAAATTAGATGGTGATATAAATGAAACTTGTTTTAGAAGCAAATAGGAATGTGAAAGCGCTTTGGTTAATTTGTATAAAACAAACCCTGTGTTTCTTACATTTAGCTCATCTTAGTCTGATATTGTGGGTATAGAACTAGGTCTAAAGACTGAAATTGGTTCAAATTCATTAGTTCTCAACCTGTGGGTTAAATAAGAACTTATTGTATGATGTATTATATAATATTATGGATTGGCCCCCAATGGTATGAGAAAAATGTCACAGGGGAAGTGACAATGTGAACCGCATGCTTCACTCCATTTGATACACGAACTTTCTGTCTTGCACTCTGGAAGGGATTAATCCTTCACTGGTGTTCAGTCATTCTTGGCTCAAAAGGTCATAGACAGACTGCTGTCATTGCAGGCTCAAAGTCTGGGCTTGGTGCTACTTAAGGATATCCACAGTTTGGGACTATATCAAAGACCATTAAACTTAACACTTCATAGCTCCCTTTTTAATTAGAGTGGAAGGGATGGGTTTGACACTGTGCTGGTCTTTTGAGGTGAGAAAAGAAATATTAATTTGTCTGAAAATTCTCTTAGTCATGGTCTCTATGAGAAGATGTGTGTTCAAGTCATGTTAGCACTTGAGTAATTGCAAGCTGATGGCTTCGTGGGTGTGATATTTGAATGTGCCTCAGCCAACGTCTCAAATGTATTGTAATAGCCCCTTTGAGCTGTTAAATAATGAGAAGTCGGTAGGTCTTCATGATCCCAAAACAAGAGCTGAGACATAGTCAAGCTAAGAATGTTGAAATATCATTTCAACAATCATTATATTGCATAATAAAAGCTATTGCCATATATTATAAAATATTTCCTCTAAATAAGCTGAAAAATTATTCAGTGTTGAAACGAAATGAGTTCTTCAGCCACGAAAAGACACTTGAGAAGTTATAAGCATATTTCCTAGTGTAAGAAGCCAGACTAGAGAGAGTGGAGACAGTGCGGTCCTATGTGATAATCTTGAGAAGGGAAAAACCATGAGTTAAAAGACCAGCAGTTTCTAATGGTTAGGGATGCACCAATGGTGCCCTGTGAACTGGAAGGGCACTCACCATGTTCTCTACTATTTTTCAGGGGTGGAACATGGCATACATAATTGTTGAGCCCAGACCAATCTGTGACACAGGTAAACCCTGCTTTAGACTAGGACATTGTGTGACATTGACCTAACTGTGACGGGATTGTAACAAATAGATCTTGGTGGTACAGGATGTTAAAAGTAGGTGAGGGAGACACCTACTTTTAAGGGGACACCACTTGAGAGGAGACAGATTCATGAGGAACTCTGGACTTTGTGCTTAGTTTTTCTGTGAACCTGTAACTGTCACAAAAAGTGAACTTCACTAGTAAGAAACAAGTATCTTATTAATAAGAAATCCTTTCAATGGTAAATATTAATCATGAGTCTACAATGTTCTAGACATGAAGCTCATGGAACTGAACAGTTTTTCCTCCATGAAGAATCTTTGTTGATTTTTCTATTAAGGAACTTGATTCAAATCCCAAGTCCTGTTTCTTTTAACTTCACGTCCTGTATTCTTCCAAGACATTTCACAACTTTCTTATGCCTGAATCCTTCTGAGCAGAATGGAGGCTGAAGGCTATGTGATGAAGACAGAAGTAGCTAAGCAAAGTGTTCACAATTAAATAATCATAGTAAAAAGAAGGAGGCATTAAGGTGTGGAACATTATCCTTGAACTATGATTTTGTAGAGACCTCAGACTTATTTTAAAATCTGAGAAATTTAAAAGAAATGAAAAAAATGTCTTCAAAGATGCTGGATCCTTAGAAACAGTTTTTGTGGATGAAATGTTTTCACAACTACATAAATGAATGATTTTCAGAAGTATTTCTAGTATTTCCATGGTAGATTGGACCAATATGTGGTTGTTTACAGCTTGGCTGTACAGTGAGTCTTTTTGCTTTCTTTTGAAAACATGTCTTTCTAAATAGGCTATCTGGAAGAACTTTAAAGGGAATGTGTTGATACTTAGATTATAATGTTATAACAAACATTAGATATGTTTAAAGACTCTTTGTCAAGGTCAGTCTGGGTTCCACCAATGTTCCTTTGACAACAAAAGTTCATTTCACCCGGCTCACTCCTTTATCATTAGAATCTGCCCCTGCCTTGGCAAAATTGTTTTCCCAAAATTACAATTTAATGATTTTCTTGAATCATTCACTTTAATGCCTGACCTTAAAATTAGAATTGAGTCTAATTTAAAATTATAATTTAAAAAATCCTTGACATTTCTCTGAGGTTCTACACTAAGACTTTTTATTTTTATCATGCCATTAATGACATGCAGTTTCTGTGCTCAGAATTAAGTAGCTCTGCTTCCGATGCTGGGAGGTTGGAATAGCAGGGAAATGGGAAGAGCAAGGCAATGGAGTTGTATGTGTTTGGATCCCAATGCCGTCCTGCTTGGGTTGCTTTAGGCAGACTACTTCACTTCTTTATAAGTCTCTAATTCCTCCGTGAACCCGATTTGTCAGGCCCCCACCAAATGAGGCACTCTCTGTGCAGTGCCTGCTAGGAAAACAGTAATCTCTAGAAGTCAGTTTATTATTATTATTATTACTAAATAGAACAAAGGGTACCACTAGGAATATTTACCTAAGTAGTCTTTGGAAAATGTGTAATATGTTGGCTAGTTTGTGTTTTGCCTTTTTAGCTTCTTACTGTACTTGGTACTTTTTTATTTTTGAGGTGGGTTCTGGTTAGGGATCCTTGACTTTCTCAAAGATTTCCTAGGGTATTTCCTGATTCAAAGATACGGTCTCTGCAGCTGGTTGAGTTTCTTAGTCAGTTCTGTTTCTCAGTCAGTGGTTCTCTAGCGGAGGACCTTAGGCTCAGAGTTGCTGAGGCCAGAGGCGGCGGAGAGCAGAGGATTTCAACAGCTGCTTCTCTCCAGATCATTGTTGCTTTCTCCTGATGTCGCCTGTGGCTCCAGATGGAGCTTTATTCCATCTCAGTTACTAACTTCAATAACAAAACAATTAGTGTTGATTTTCTGTTTATGTTTTTTTTTAATGTAATTCTGTCCTTTCTCCATCTTGCCAGAGGTGCTTATGATGGCATTGTAACTGAACACAACTCTTACTGGAGATGTGTGCTATAGCACAGACTAGAATAGAGTTTGTCCTTTGTCTGTAAAATAGCTACAGAATTAGCTTTTGTGATTTTCCATTTTTCCTTCAAATTGAAATAGAAATTAACTTTATAAAAAATTTTAAAGTTCTCGAATGAAGAGATGGCTCAGAGGTTAAAAGTCTACTCTTCCCGAGGACCGGAGATTGATTTCCAGCAAACCACATGGCAACTCACAATCGTCTGTAACTCCAGATCCCAGAGATACAAAGCCCTCTTTTTGCCTCCATATGCACTAGGCACACAAGTGGTGTGCAGACATACATAAAGGCAAAAACACACAAACATTTAAAAAATTTAAAGTTCAAATCACAATATAGCATAGAATGTGTGATGTAATCATTGTAATATAAGCATCATTAATTTTCCTACCAGCAAGGATTAACCCGCAGCATGTGTTGTTCCAGTGCATCTGCCTGCCTCCTTCCCT
>LOEQ01002715.1:40495-52011 GCA_001685075.1 Bramus lutescens
CTATCTATCTATCTATCTATCTATCTATCTATCTATCATCTATCTATCATCTCCATGTACATATGATATGAATGTGTGCATGTGTGTATATGTGTGCACGTGTGTTTGTGATGGACCTTGTGTACCACAACATGTATGTAGATGTCAGATGACAACCTTGGGGATCATTCTTTGTTTTCCACTTTGAGAGTCTATTTGTTAGTCATTGCAGCATATGTCAGGCTAGTTAGCTCAGGAACTTCTAGGGATTTTCCTTTGTCTATTTTCCATCTTGCTGTGGTAAAATTGGGATTACAGACACATGTGACCATGACTGACTTTATGTGAGTTCTAGGGATTTGAACTCAGGTCCCTATATTTGTACAGCAAGTACTTTACTCATCAAGTCATCTTCCCAGCCTGCTGTGATTTTCTTAACCATTGAATATAACTAGTTTT
The DNA here is from genome assembly GCA_001685075.1 of Bramus lutescens. NCBI lineage: Eukaryota > Metazoa > Chordata > Mammalia > Rodentia > Cricetidae > Bramus > Bramus lutescens. The sequence goes on from LOEQ01002715.1 coordinate 40,934, forward strand.
GCTTACCCACATCAGCTATCAATTTCATGAATAATGCAATGCCCAATACAAAGGTAATGTATTACATATGTAGCTAAGTAAAAATGAGCAAATACATTTTAGTGTAATGCCCTGTTTACACAAGTAATATATAAACAATCATTATTTTAACATATTTATAAAAAGTATTTATTAAATGTATAATACTTTGTCATACACAGTTTTGAAAACATAGTGCATATTTTATACATATACTTGCATGTTTTGATTTAAAATAGCTACATTTTGTTATTTGCAAATTTTAATTGCATATCATAATGTTTTATTATGACATTTTAATACATACATGTAATATTTTTGATCAAATTTACCCTCCCATTGCTCTTCCCAACCATTCCTCCCTTCACTCTTATTTCTGGTTTTTTTTTTGTGTGTGTGTCCTAATGGATTTCATTAGGGTTGATTATGGGAACATGGGTGTGAGGTTATTTATAGGAATATAGGCATTCTACCAGTGTCTATACCACTGAAGAAATACCTCTTAGTTCCCCCATACCACTAATTACCTATAAATCTTCAAGTAGGAGTAGGAACCTCTGAGTCTCTTCCCTGCCGTAACAGAATGCTGACTTCCCAATTCTTGTACATGTCTTATCCAGGAATTACAGCTGCTGTGAGTTCAAGAGTTGCCATAGCAATGTAATCCATCTAAGACAGTACTTAACAGCCCTCTTCTTCATTCCCAGTTCTTTTTTTAAAGATTTATTTATTTATTATGTATACATTATGCATGTTCTGCCTGCATATATTCCAGCATGCCAGAAGAGGGCACCAGATCTCATTACAGATGGTTGTGAGGCATCATGGGGTTGCTGGGAATTGAACCCTGGACCTCTGGAAAAGCTGCTTGTGCTCTTAACCTCTGAACCATCTTTCCAGCTCCATTCTCCAGTTCTTTCTACGTTCTTTTCTGGAATCTTCTCTGAGACTTGGAGGGGTTGATAAGGAAGGCCCATTCATGGCTATGTATTCAACAGTTATTTCCAGAACTTTAAGCAGTTGAGTCTTCGTTGCTCTACTCACTGGAAAAAAAAACCTCTCTGACCAAAGCTGATAGCAACACCAATCTATGGGGATAAATAGGGCAGTTTGATAGGTACCTAATGTCCATTTACCAAAACAATAAGTATAGCTTCCCTACTATGAACTCCAGCCACTGACTTATGACAGGATTTACTAGTACGAATTCCTTCATGTGGAATGGGCCTCAATGCCAACCAGAAAGCAGTTGGTTATATCCACAATGGACTTGCCACTATTGCAGGAGTGGGGCTATCATGCCTATTAAGTCAGTAAGGCAAGCAACATAAGAATTCTCTCACAGCAACCTGAACTGCCCCTTCCAGCACTGTGAGTGCTGGCCACCAAGAAGGGAGCCTTGAACTCAAGCCTAGCTTGATTTCTCCATATCTTATGACAAGAAGAGGTGGTGTCTTCAACAATTTCAACAATAACATCTTGTAATCTGTTTCTGGTGGCCAACCAATGGCACACCATTATGTCACAATTATGCCCAAGGGAGAGGAACGTCTGCTGAAGAGGTCAGATCTGAACCTAATCAAAAGACATGAGCAGTATATGAAAAGAGGAAGACCCATGTAAATAATGCCACAAGGGTATTGGAGAGCCTAAGAGAGCATGATTCATGTAGCAGATATAAATGGTTGGATAAAACTGAGCCCAATCCAGAAGTCAGAGATGCAAGAGAGATGAATGAGACATATTACAGAAAGCCTTGCACACCTCTGAAATTTATCCTGAATTAAATGGTAACAATCAGTTCTGTGCACTGACTACAAAGAGAAAAATGAAAACAACTAATAATTAGAGATTAAGAAGGTGGGGCCTTGAGGCAAAAGACTTTGTATTTGAGGCTTGATGCTAGTTCTATGGCCTTGGGCTAGTAATGCTAGCTTTCTGTGCATGTTCTCGTATCTAGTTATAAATACTGTGAGTATCCCCTTGCAGGGTGGTCATGAGAAGTTAATTGTTACATGAGATATTCATCAAACGGTTTTGGACTAGGCTTGGTAAATGGTAGCTATTGGAACCACAGAAGTTCAAGTGGTAAAATCTGTAAAGGATTTGTATTTCATAAATAAAATACACTGTGCACCAACAAGCCCAGCGATAAGGCTACTTGAAATGTAGTGAGATCTAGTGCAGGACATCGTTAGAGATGGCAGGTACTGATAGCTTTGAAAAGTACACATGGTGAGAAATTTTGATAACTAAGGCGATTGGGGCTGGAGTCAGTTTGGCTCCTAGATTTTAACCTTGAGTATTGGAGTGAGTGTGACTGATGCGGGGGTGGGGGCGAGGGTTATGGGCGAAGGTGTAAGAGTATACTAGCTAGAACATGATTGGCATGATTAGACATGTGGGGTGACTAAGGAGTACTCGAGAGTGGATATTTGATGGGGTAGAGTTACATGGGTCTGAACAGCAGAAGAAACATCAAAGAACCAATACCCTATATTCTGAGGAGATGTCTGAATACCTAATTGGTACTAAAAATTCTCATTTTAAGGTTGTCATGTACACTCTTTCAGAATAATGAGTTCAGTCCTTTTAGATCTGACAAATGACACATTTACTGCATAATTTAAAGCAGTTTTATAGGAACACTATAAACAAATCAGGTAATGTTGTAAACTTTTTTTATGGCGATTATACAGATCTGCACGAAGCCATGGCTCTCTCAAAGCAAGTCTTAAAAGTGACAGAGATTTCAGCAAGACAAAATACCTTTATCCTTTCTACATAAAAACAGCACAGGTCATATCCTGGCCATTTCTTTTCCATGCATGACAAGGATGCAGAACAGGCAGGCACGAGGAATCAGACAAAGCAGAAGCTGTGTTCCTTAAAGCATGGTCTCTTCAGTTAACTTCACATTTAACTAGACCACACGGTTACTGCATAGCAGAGACCCCTCCTTCAGGCGCTCTGCTGCTGAGTATGGAATGCACGGTTCAGAGTCAGACTCAAGTCACTCAGTAGATTCAGGAAATACCTATGTAAACTAATGCCAGAGAGGTAGGTCCCTGGACACCGGGGCAGTTGGAGCTGTTCGTGGAGAAAATCTCCAGACTTAACTGAGGACACTCATTTAGCAGATGCGCGTCTGGCAAGCACTGAGATGGGGGTGGAGGGGTGGGGGAGGTGGACAGCAGTAGCACATTGTGACAAAGGACCAATACAGGATGAGTCTGAAGCTAGAGAGATCAGTGGATGGAGATGCTGAACGAGAGGCTTTGAAGTGAGGCAGAGGAATGGAAAGAGGAAGCAAGAGTTTGGGGACGCAGTTTTTGTTTCAAAGGCTGTGCTTTTGTTTAATTTTTGTGTATGTGAATGCATGTGTATACACCTGTGCATATTTGTGTGCATGAGTACATGTGTGTATGTGTTTGTGCATGTCACAGTGTGTATGTGGAAGTCAGGACAACCTCAGGTGTCAGTTCTTGCCATCTGGCTTGTTTGAGACAGGGTCTCTTGTTCTTCACTATAGCGTACACAGTCTTCCAGGGTTTCTCCCACCTCCTCATGGGAATGTTGGCACTGCAGATGTGCGCTACTGTGGATTCACATGGGTGTTGCATCCTCAGGTCCTTGCCTTACCCGCTGAGACAACTCATCAGCTTTGTGTTCTGTTTTCATTACAAGGATTCTACATCTCTGCTTAGTGGACACTGGACTCACACCTGGACTGAATTACATCAGCGAATGAAAATGATGTATGGCCCTTTTAGGTAGAAGCTTTGAGAACTCTTGTGAAATCTCTCATTTCTGTTCTTCTTCTGCCAGACAGTTCTAGACAGTTAGGATACATGGGCAATGTGAGAAATTCTCCATTATTGTTGAAGGGCAGGGGTTGGTTTGAGATCAACCTCACTAAGAGCTCTAGTCTCTCAGTTTCTTATCTTTGCCACACTGCATGGGCCCTAAGGTTAGAATAAAAGCCACATGGTATCATGGTTATAAGCATATGGACTAGAGAGGGCCCTCTAAACCAGTTGTTCTCAACCTGTGGGTCAAAACCCCCTTGAGGGTTGTGTAACCCTTTCACAAGGTTCGCCTAAGACCATCAGAAGACACAGGTATTTAACATTATGATTCATGACAGTAGCAAAATTACAGTAATGAAGCAACAACAAAATAATTTTATGGTTGGGGGTCACCACACATGAGGAACTGTGTTAAAGGGTCATAGCATTAGAAAGGGTGAGAACCACTGCTTTAAACAATGCGCAGACTACTTAACACCCCCCTACATATTTAGGTGTTTTTTTCTTAAAAAAAAACTGGGATAACAAAATCTACTTATAGTAATGTCATAAGGACTGAGTGAAATAATGAATACTTTGTAGAGTATCCCAGTATATAGAAAGGGTTGAGTAGTAAATATAGTTAATACTTTGCTTTTACTTAATCAAATATACTTAAAATGGTGAGTTATGTCAAACGTTATTGACGTGGGAGTCCCTTTGTGTGTGTTGCTTGTATTGGTGGTGAAGAAGACAGAACTGGATTCTGGGAGGAAGAAAGCAGCATTGGAGAGATGCCATGGATCCTCCAGAGACAGATGCTGGGAATTTTATCCGGTAAGCCACTGCCACATGGCAATACACAGATTAATAGAAATGGGTTAAATTAAGGTGTCAGAATTAGCCAATAAGAAACTAGAGCTAATGGGCCAAGCAGTGACTTAGTTAATATAGTTTCTGTGTGGTTATTTCGTGGCTAAGCTAGCCGGGCGGCTGGGACAAACAAACAGTCCCTCTTTGCAACAGGTTATTGCATATGCCAGCCCACTCAGTGATGGAAAGCAGCTTGAAAAACTACTGAGAAAAACTGACTAATTGACTTGCTGGGTAGGAAGGCTTATCTCAGCTCATGGTTTCTAAGGCTCTATTTAATGGTTGGCTCAGGGTGTTTGGCACAGAGTGTTCATGGCAGGAACCCATTGCAGACATTCTGTTTACCTCATGGTGCCCAGGAATCTAGGAGGAATTGGAGGAAGAGACCAAGTTCCAATACATCCCCTAGTGTCTTTCTCTTATTATTCACCTTTTACAAGTTCTGCCCTCCCTCTGTTGCCAGCACCCAAGCCAGGTGGCTTACAACCTCCTTTAACTCCACTTCCAAGGGATTTCCATCCCCTTCTGGTCTCTTTGGGCACTGCATTTATATGTATAACACCCTCATCCCATGTATAAAGGAAACTAAAATCTTTACAAAATACAAAGAAGAGGCTTTGCATAGACAATTTTCCTTACGTTTCCCTAAGACATAGTAAGAATCTTGACTCGACAGGTGACGATCTAACTCTGTTTTTGAAGCACAGGTTAGCAGAAAAAATCCATTATGCAATTGCTGACCTAAGAGCTAACTCACAAATAGTGGCTTCATTCAAAGTGTTAAGAATGCTAATAAAATATGACCCTTTCAAAGTAAATCGGTGCAAGATATTCTTGTGGTATTAAGAGTAACTTCCTGCAGCTACTTGTAGAATTACCAGCTGGTGACCCATTGTCACATGTAATTTGTTGTGTTCTCTTTTTTTTCTGAAGTAGTTGGAGTGGCCGTGAAGATGGGCTTCTACTGGAAGAATGGCTTCAGAATGAGGGCTGTGTGACTTACAACCTGAAGAAATAGAGCCTTAGTGGAACCCTACTGTCTGTTCTACAAGGTGTATAAGCTCTCCATTCTGATTCTCATGGCTCAGATAGAGAGAGCAGCTGTTACTTAAGAGCTATCTATGAGAAAATCTACAAGATAATTCCGTGGGCTAATGGCTTAGAGGAGTGGCCATCATGCAGACAATAATATTTCTGTTCCAAGTTACTTTACTAAGGTCACCAGTAAGGTCATCCTTACTTCACTTTCTACATCTCAATGAGATAGACCAAGAACAAAGAAAACTAAGAATTTGGAATTCTTGTGCCTGCAGTTTATTTCCTTGTTGGTGACATCTTAGATTTTCTCAAGGAAGAGATACAGAGAATGAGCCCCAGGGAAGGCAGGCATGGAACAAAGGTGGCCTGGTTTGTGTTTTGCTTTGCTTGGCTTTAGAATTGCACACAAAGCAAGAGATACTCCTTCCTACTGCCTTGCAGCTCCCTGCTTCAGGAGCAATGCTGTGGTGCCTTTCTTTAAGTGATGGCAGGAGACAACTCTTCCTGCTTGTCACAATTTAGTTAAAAGTTCTCCTCCGAGGTCTAATAATGGTTTCTGGACTGATTTTAGCCCTTTTTCCTGAAGACAGATGATGCCAGTTCATTTGTTGTTGGCTCCAGAAGAGGAGCCTCAATTGGAGAATTCCCTCTGTTTGATTGATTGATCCATGTGTGGGCAAGTCTGTGAGGCATTTTCTTGATTGATGACTGATGTAGAAGGGCCCGGCATACTGTGGGCAATACAATCCCCAGGCAGTTGGTCCTGGATAGTGTAAGAAAACAAAGTTGAGCAAGCTATGGAGCTCAGTTCAGTAAACAGCAGCACTGCATCCTGGTCTATGCTTCAGACTCCTGCACTGACTTTTCTTGATGATGAACTGTCACATGAAAGTGTAAGCCAAATGAACCCTTTCCTCCCCTAAGCTGCTTTGGTCAGTAGTTTATCACAGATCCAGAGAAACACACTAGACAGAGCAAGCACATATTATTTCATGTCTCTTGGATTCAGTTTTATAAAGCCCTCATTTTCTAGCTAACATTTTGGAAAGTCTCCCTTTCATTTTGTTTGGCTTTGTCTCATTTGAATTTCCCCACTTGCATAATGCTAATGTCTATCTGTCTTGGAAGAAGCAGGCAGGGTATTTTCAAAATCCTTGCAGGGATCCCGGGGATTTAAAGAGTAAATTTATCTTCAGCTTGGGATCCTCTCTATTCTCAGATGTTATAATCCATCTTCTAGGTTTCCTAGTCTTTTAATCCTGAGGTGCATTTTCAGTTTGCATTTTCTTTTCCCTGCCCGAGTTGGACTTGATTGCACTTCTACCTTCTGTACGCCTCAGCTCCTCAGCGTGCCGGCATTTGAAGTATCCTTCCTCTGCCTGGAACATGTAAATGTTTAAGGTAGAGTTCCACCTCAACACGTACAAGAATAAGCCATTATTTTACCCCTTGGTAGGTATCCTTTTCTCTAATGCAGTAGTTCTCAATCTGCAGGTCGCAACCCCTTTGGGGTCAAATGACCATTTTACAGTAGTCATATATCAGCTATCCTGCATGTCACAGTGGCATTATGATTCACAACAGTAGCAAAATTACAGTTATGAGGTAGCAATGAAAATAATTTTATGGTTGGGTCACCATAGCATGAGGAACTGTATTAAATGGTTGCAGCATTAGGAAGGTTGAGAACCATTGGTCTAACACATTTTCATCTATGTCTTTCCAAGTCCGTGATAGTGTTACTAAACAGTCTTCATATCTTTTTTCTAAAATTGCTATCATATGACATATTTTAAACTTTTAATATTCTATCTATCTATCTATCTATCTATCTATCTATCTATCTATCTATCTATNNATCTATCTATCTATCTATCTATCTATCTATCTATCTATCTATCTATTTTTTTGAGATAGGGTTTCTTTGTGTAACAACCCTAGATGTCTTAGAACAAGCTCTTGTAAATAGGGTGGCCTTTTACTCACAGAAATCTGCCTGCCTCTGCCTCTGCCTCCCAAGTGCTGGGATTAAAGGCATGTGCAACCACCACCCAGCTTAATTTTTTTTAATCACTGAACAAATATTGGGGTTTGAGGACAAGATTAGTCAATATGTAACACAAGGACAAAGAATCTCACAATAATTGTAGAAAGGAAATTGCTGATATCTGTGAATAGATCAGAAATGTTGATGGGGACAGTGAGATCAGGGAAGCATATTTGTGGGGCATGAGAAGCCTAACAGCAAATAGCTTTAGTTTTCACTTGAATTTCCTGATGTGCAAGCGTATGCACTGTTGCTTAGTGTCAAACAATACAGCTAACAGGAAGCAAAGGTTTTCACATAGGAAGAAATCTGGTGGGAAGCAGTTCTGTGCAGGTGCCTTGGCTTGGAGACAAAAGCAGTGGTTCCAGTGTTCATCATGGTACTGGGATGCTGCCTTTGCATGTGGGATTCTCAACTCCATGGCACTGGGGTTTCCTGGATTAGGACTTGCTTCTTGCAGTCAAAGCAGAAAGAAGGGGTGACAACAACAGTTATATGTAGGCATTTATTTGGAAAACAAACCTTTTCTAGTAGTCATTGCTTCCATCCCAGTACCTTTTGCTTCAATTTAATTGGTCAGATTCATGCCATTTTGTCACTTCTACCTCTATTCAAAGCAGGGGAAAATGAGCACTATAGGTTTTCCGCATTCATGGGCTCTAGATTTACAGATTCAACCAACTCCAAATTCAAAACATTTAATGCATCTGTATGAACATGCACAGAGTATTTTTGGTCATTACTCCCTAAACAATGCAAACTGATAACTGCTTATATAGCATTTACATATAGCACATTGATGCAATAGTGGTACAGATGTTATGGGTAACTAACTGCTCACTTTTTGAATTCCTGGGCTGCTCTCCACGAGGAAATTCATGCCTGATACTATAAACCTGGTCAAAAGGCAATGGTTAGAGTGGTCATAGTACCTAGGGGGAACCTACTAATTTATTTTAATAAATGTCCTTGTTCACAAACTGCTTTTTAAAGTTTTTATCTTTATACATTTCTAAATATTTATCTAGCATGTTCTCAACCTCAATAAAAGAAGCTTCTCTTTTGCATTGGGAAACAGTTAATGCAGAGACTCATAACTGGCCCATGTGATGAGAATATGTGACTAGAGTGTTTAGCTCTAAAATATCTGTATCAACCTCCCAAGTAAGGCTCAGGGTGTGTTATGAGAGATGGGGCATAAAGAATGTAATAGACTAGGGCTAGAGAGATGGGTTAGTGCTTCAGAGCACTTGCTAAACCCAGATTCACTGCCTAGCATCCACATGACAGCTCACAACCATCTCTAATGCCAACCTTCTAGAATTTGACAACATCTTCTGATTCCTCAGCCTTAAGGCACACAAGTAGAGTGTATAGGCAGATGCAAACAATATTTTCATAGACATAAAAAGAAAAATAAATAAAGATGAATGTAAGTAAGAGCTGGAGAATGAAGAGGAATGATGTGAAATGCTCTCTTTTGGACATGACATGGCTATTGCACTCGTGAGTAGTAACCATGGTTACCAGGATAAGATTAAGTCACTCAAAACTACAGCATGGATAGTGGATGGCCTTACCTCTATATGAGGTGTTACTGCATTTGGTGGTTGCTGATGGAGAGATTAATTTTTCTTTGGTACTATTACCCCTTATAAGTTGTGCCTGCTCCAATGGGTAGTCTCACATCCATGTGCATGCATGTGGGCTGCACTAATTGGATTCAGTCAATATGAAAAAGAGAAAAGGAGAGAGAGAGAGAGAAAGAGAGAAAGAGAGAGAGAGAGAGAGAGAGAGAGAGAGAGAGAGAAATAATGACATTGGGGGAGCTCTGGGGAGTTAGAGGGAGGAAATGAGGGGTGGATGTGACCATAACACATTATGTACATATGCAAAATTCTAAAAGAATGGGTAGATATTTTTAAAGGATTAGTGAATCAGAGAAAATTGAAATACAAGCACCAAAGGGAGAGAATCTCTGGCAAGATTACAGGTAAAAGGAGGTGCAAATGAATTTTGTATGAAAGGAAATGAGATAGGGCCAAGGAGACAAATAATTGGCATCTCTTTTTAGATCTTGCCCACAGCTATACTGGATACAGTTTTGTCACCATTAGTTGACCTATTTTAAAAGTAGCTGGCCAATATGAACATTAGTAGAATTGAAAGAGGATTGTGCCTCTGAAATTTGAGATTCTTCTGTCTTTGGGTTTCATGGCATAACCACTGCTAGATAAGCCATACAGCAATTCTGGATCTCAAAATTACCCAGAACAGCCGTGTTAAATTGCTCAATGGTAGAGTGCTTGTATAATATATGAAAAATCCTGGATTTTATCCCCAGTGTTCGTCCCATCACACAAACAAAAGCAATAAAATGAAGCCATATTTCTAAGAAATGTGAACATCCTTTGCTTTCTGAGGAACTGATTTCATTTGTAGGAGGATTTGAGTCCCTATTATTTGTAATTACAGAGACTTCTTTTGTGAGGTTTTGGAACAGGGAATAATTCTACACTTCTTTTTTTAAAAACGTTTATCCTATTATTGGTTTTTGAGAATTCGACATGTTAGTATTGCGTTACACCAATTCTATCCCACACTTCCTCCTCCAGGAAAGCTGTTTCAACTTCATGACCCCTTCTTTCATTTTTATTGTTTCTCTCTCTCTCTCTCTCTCTCTCTCTCTCTNNNNCTCTCTCTCTCTCTCTCTCTCTCTCTCTCTCTCTCACACACACACACACACGTGTCCTGATTCATATTTTGTTAACTTGACACAAGCTATAGTTATCAAGGAAGAGAAATCTCAATTGAGACCGTCATCATCTTGACTATATGTAAGTTGTATGGCATTTCTTGATTAATGATTGATATGGGAGGGCCCAGTACACTGGAGAAGAGCTACATCTGTGTGCACAGTCTTGGTCTATATAAGAAAGCAAGTTTAGAAAACCATAAAGAGCAAGCCAGTAAGCAATGTACCTCCATGTTTTCTTTTCAGTTTCTACCTCTAGGGTCCTGCTTTAGTTCCTGGCCTGATTTCTCTCAGTGATGAACTGTGATGTGGAAGTGTAAACCAAATAAACCTTTTCCTCTTAAGGTTGCTTTTGGTTTTGGTGTTTGTCACAGCAATAGATACAAATTAAGCCAATGTGTATGTATAAATATACCATGTTGTGTTGTCAGAGGGTTTTCTGTCCTGCCTGGTTCCTGCAGTTGTTAAGTCCCAAAGAAATCACACAGAGGTCTACATTAACTATAAACTAATTGGCCCATTAGCTCAGGCTTCTTATTAACTCTTATAACTTATATTA
>LOEQ01002715.1:55132-94430 GCA_001685075.1 Bramus lutescens
GAGAGAGAGAGAGAGAGAGAGAGAGAGAGAGAGAGAGAGAGAGAGAGAAGTTCCACAAGAACACCAAGCTATACAACCATGGCATATAGCATATATGCAGTAGATCTAGGTTAGGCTCTCACAAGCTCCCTGGCTATCCTTTGAGTCCTGGTTAGTTGCTTCTGTGGGTCGTTGTCTTAAGGTGTCCTTGATCTCTCTGGCTCCTATAATCTTCCTGACAAGTCTTCAGTGGGAATCCCTGAGCTTGGCCTAATGTTTGTCTGTGGATGTCTCTATCCGGTCCTATAAGTTGCTGAGTAAAGCCTCTTTGATGACAATTATGCTAGGCTCCAGTCTGCGAGTATAGCAGAATATCATTAGGAATCATTTCATTTTTTTTTGTGTGTGTACCAGTCATGTTTGGTTCTATTCTTATTTTGGTCTCTAAGAAACTTTTACATAGATGGGATATTTTGATTTTGAGAACTCGGAATATAGCTACAAGTTATACTCTTTTTCTGCCTGTGCTATTATAAATGTCACTGGATGGTTTTACAGATGAAAGAATCCTTAAATTACACAGAAAAATCTGTGGAGGTGTACACACTGGCTTTACAGCAGTAGCATATGTGTGTTTGTACATTGTGACAACCTGAATCTTTTAAAATTTATGGGATTTAATGCAAATTTAAATGTAGCTGGGTGGGTCAATGTCGATTTATTTACAAAATTGAACTTTTTGCACTTTCTAAGAATGTTAATAGCACTCTATGCATCGGCCCTTCTATCTGTCGCCAATCCTTTTCCTGTGGACATCTTAAGAGCTTTTAAAATTACCCTCCCCTCTCCTTCCCTCTCTCCCTCCACTTTTCTAAGCACAAACAACCATTCAGATCAGATGTGATTTCATGGCTGGGTCTACTTTTCTGTTGTGCAGATCACTGTTTGTTCCACGACGCATGAGACTCTGGGCCTGAAATGTCTCTGAGTGAGCATGAAGGCAGAAAGGAACGGGAATCACAGGGGTTAGGAAAAGACAAAGCCGGCCACCAATTCTTCCTCCCGCCACAATATTTTTGTTCCTACCAAGAGGGCAAAAGTGCTGCGATTCATCTCCATTTTTCACAAGGGCGTTAACCGTCTGGCCCCTCTTCGGCTCTGTTCTTGCTCATTTACATCTGTTGTTTCTTCATTGGTCTACATTCCAGAGTTACTATTCATTTCCATAAAAATTCCATATTCATGAGGTTGCCTAGACTTCATCTGTAGCTCTTGTAAGACTATCCGGGTGAACCAGCCTAGGAAGACTCAGTATGTGCTCACCGCCAGGGAATGCGTGGTTCAGGCAAGCCACTGGCCACCATGTGCCTGCGCAGGCAGTGTGTGCAGGGAGAACTGCAGCGAAGCAGTCGCATCCTTCCTGGTTGGGTCGCCACATACAGCGTGTTCCGCTATGTGTAAGGCTATCTGGAGAGAAAGAGCGTGGTAAATTGGAAACAGATGGCCAGAATGACACACACAGGCCTGGAATTCACGGTGCAGGGTGCAGAGTTCAGACAGGTGCTTGACGTCCTGACAATCTTGGCACTGTAGGAAAAGGAAAACCACCTGGAGATGGTTTGACACTGGCAAATTCACCTTTGGGGCTGTGGAAGTCTGATTTTTCTTAGAAGGCGTTTACTATCTCTTTAAATGGGAAACATTTACACTTGTAAATGTCCCCTCTTTTTATTCTATCATTCTCACTGCCCATCCCTTGCCTCAATCCTGTTACCATACCAGGCTCCTCCTTATCAATATAAGTGAGAAGTCAAAACTGTAGAAGACGAGTTGGAGAAAAATGTGAAAATGTCACCAGCATTGACCCTAGATATTAGAGGTCCTTAATGTTCTCTGTGATTGCCAAACCAAGAAATTACTGCTGTATTAAAAATAAAACCTGGCGCATGGTTTTACTAAGTTTATAGTCATATTGCTAGACTATGATGTCAGCAGAGAAAATGCAACAAATAAAGCTGAGCAGCCTTGATTTGCATAAGCAATCACTCAATGTGAAAGCACATGAAGGAAATTATGTCAAATAACTTAAGAAATTAGCATATTCTCTTCTTTATTGTTCACTGTAGCTATATTAGAAATTCTAATGAGAGAAAGTATTCATGTACTAAACTATTTTCTCAGGTTGTAGACAGCATGATATTTACATATAATGGCCATTCAGAGGTCAATTGGCCATCTGTTTCTTCCTGATTTTGCTTTAACTTCCTATTTTATTTCTGAATAGGCAGGGAGGAGATATATTAAGTACTAATTGCAGACTTCAAAGTTACATCATGGCCTCAAATGGGCTAAGTAGTTTTAGTGAGTTAATAGAAGGTTTAGTGGGTTAATAGTGTGTTATGGGAACAATCGTTTCAGAAGGCATCACCCTGTGGAGGGGCTTGTCTGGATAGAGGTAGGACATAAGAAGTTGGTAGAGACTTTCCTGAGATGTCACAAAGAACAGCACAAGCTTGAAATGTCTTCAGATATTGTCCAAAGTGTTTCCAGGTAAGAACCTAATAGTTTTAAAGCTCCATACAGTTTAGTGGTTAAATGCACAGTATGGTGGTAGGGGTTAAAATCACCATGGAAACAGATCTCTGGCATGTCTGCGAAGGTTTGCATTGTTTTGGTTAACTGAAGTGGGAAGACACAGGTTATCAGTGGGCAGCATCATACCTGGACTAAGGTCCCGTACCAAATGAAAAGAGGATGCTAATGACCTATTTATAGTTTTGTAAAGAATCAAGCAGAAAGTTCCCTTCCAAGTAGTTCTATCTGTAGATTGATTTTTAAAGTTTAGTATTATGGGATATTCCCAAGAAGTGCTGGACCTTCAGATGGAAATATTCAATAGGACCACATCAACAAAAAAGAGCAGAATGACCTCATTTCCTGTTCGCTATATCTCTCCCTGGTGGGCATGGCTTCTTAATAAGTAGGAATGAAGATGAATATTTGAGAGGATTGGATTCCAGGATGCTTTTCACTCACTAAATCTTTCATATCTAATTCTAGAGCTTCCGGAAGCCAAACCATTTTCTACTTACTGCACAGTCCCCATCCACAGACACCTTCTAAACCAGCTTATGTTGTCATGCGAAGTTACTTGCCTTTTCAAATTTCATTTGCTGCCGCAGCATTGGCTGCTGTGGTTCAGAATAAGTCTATATTTTATTTCCGTGTAAGGTTTTTTAATTGAAATAGAACTAATCATTTTCCCTTCTGCTTTTTCTCACTCCAGTCCCAGCTACCCTCCCTGAATTGAATCCCCCTTTATTCCCTGCTTCACTCTCAAGTTGATAGATTGTTTTCTTAGGTTTTATACATTCATATATATTCATATATATTCATATTCATAGAAATATGTATGAATCCATGCATGTGAATGCACAAATATATAAAAATATAATCTGCTGACTTTGTTTTTGGTGTGTGTGTGTTTGTGTATATGCGTGTGTGTGTGTGTGTGTATGGCATTGGGCGGTCAATAAGGATGCTTGTTGCTGAGAGAGACAATTGTCTTTATTCCAGAAGTCAGTAGTAACCTGTAGTTCTTTGTCTAGGGGTTGGATCCTGCAATTTTCCCCCTGGTGTTGTTTATGCAGATATTTTTAGAAAAGACAGTGTACAGCAGACTTCTTGGTATTCTGACTTATAAAATATTTCTGCCTTCTTTTCTACAATGTTCCCTGAACCTATGGCTGGGATGCAGATGTCGTCATTGGAGCTGAGCTCATGGTTTGTTGACCTCTGCTTTGTGTCCAGCTGTAGTTTTCCATGGTGGTCTCTGTTTACTGTAAAGAGAAGTTTCTCTGATGAGGGGTAGCAGCTACACTTATCTGTAAATATAGGGATAAGATTTAGAATGCTGTAAGGGATTCTGTTGCAAAATGGTGGTAGTAGGTTCTTTTCTAGAGTCCATGACTTTGATAGCCCCAGGAAACTGGCTAGGTTTTCAGTACCAGGCATGATTTTCTTTCTGTTAAGTGATCCTTAAGTCCAATTAGAGAGCTGTTGTATGCCACCAACATGTGACTGCCAATTACTACATGATCATGCCCGTCTTGACATGCTGGTCATTGTCATGGTTCATAGATGTTGGAGCTGGTTACGACTGCTTAATTACTTTTCCCTTTGGCAGCTTGCATAGTATTTTCTGGTATTAAGGAAGCCAGACCACAAGAAAGAGGTTTTTAGATCAGATCAGACACACAAATACCCACACACACGCGAACGCACTTACACACACACACGTGCACGTGTACACACGCTTATGTGCATTTTGTGTAACTGTAGGTAAATATAAAATAATATAGTTCCTTGAGACTTTAAGGCTTTACCAAACATCTTTAGTGTATTTGCTTCTCATCTCTCCTTCTGCTCCTGCATGACCTCTCCCGCCTCCTCAGGTGGAGCCACCTCCCAGTTCTTTTGTTTCCCACTTCATCACCCATATCCTGATATTCCTCTTGCACAAACCTCCCCATGGTCCATTTGTCTTTCCTGGTTGCTGTGGTTCCTCCATCATGTATACCCATATGTGGGGATTTGGAGCTAGAAACCGCAGATGAGAGATACCACACGGAATGTGTCTTTATGGGTCTGGGTTACCTCACTCACTATAATCTTTTCTAGGTCCATGCGTTTACCTGCAAATTTCATGATTTTGTTTTTATTTATAGCTGTATAGTATTCCATTGTGTATATGTATCACATTTTCATTATCTATACATCTGTTAAAGGTCTTTCAGGTTGTTTCTATGTTTTGGCTATTTCATATAGGGCAGCTAAGAATATTGCTGGGCAAGTGTCTGTCTGCGGAGTCGGAGGTGAAGTTCTCAGGAGTGGTATAGCTTGTTTACATGGTAGATTTATTTTTAGCTTTTTGAAGTTTCCCCATAATGATTTCCAGAGTGGCTGCCCAATTTGCATCCGCACCAACAGCAAATGAGTGCTCCTTTTCCTCCACAAAGTCACCAGCATTTGATGTTAAACCTTTTGTTGACCTTAGCCATTTTGACTGGGGTGAGATGAAATCTCAAAGTTGTTTCAATTAGCACTCCCCTAACTACCAAAGATGATGACAATATTTAAATTATTTCTTATACATTTTTAAAATTTCTTCAGTGGAGAACTCTCCATTTGAATCCTTAGTCTGTTGTTTTAACTGAGTCTTTTTCCCCCTTGAATAACTGGTTTTTGAATTCTTTGTTCTGGATGCTAATCCTCTGTCAGGTTATAGCTGGCAAAGAGACCCATTCTGTGGGTTTCATCTTCCCTTGCCTGGCTGTTTCCTTAGCTGTACAGAAGCTTTTTGTTTGATTGTTTTTGTTTTTCAAGACAGGGGTTTTCTGGGTAGTATCCCTGACTGTCCCGGAACTCAGTCTGGAGACCAAGCTGGCCTTGCACTACAGAGACCTGCCTGCCTCTGCCTCCTGAGTCCTGAGATAGAAGGCATGAGCCACCACCACCTGAAGCTTGATTTTTATGAGGTCCCACTTATCAAATGTTCTCTTTAGTTCCTTGGCAAATGAACACTTGTTTAAAAAGTCCTTTCCTACCTCTATATTTTGTAGGGTACTGCAATTTTAGGGTTTTAGGATTCAAACTGAAGTCTTTGATCCAGTTGGATCTAGTTTCTGTACAAAGTGCTAGATATGGATCTACTTTCATACGTCTGAGTGTGGGCATCAAATTTAATCACCTTTGTTTGTTGACAATACCATCTTTTCTCTAGTGTGCATTTTCTTGAACCTTTGTCAAACAGCAGATGGCTAAAATTATAAATACTCATGTTTGGGTCTTCTATATTGTCCACTGATCTGTATATCTATTTTGTGCTAGAAAATACTATTTTTAAAATTACCGTAGCTCTATAATATATCCTGAAGCATGGAGTAACAATTCTTTAGTGTTCTTTTCTATTTGGATCGCTTCTTTTAGAGCTCAATGATGTGTTGGTTTGTGTCTTCTCTAAATTCCTTGAATTTTTTGATAAAATAAGTGATTGTTCTTTTAAATTCTGTATCCCAGGCTTTACCTAAGTTGTTAGCACTAGAGAACACTTCTGCTACAAGACTAGAGGGTTTGATGGGAGACCTGCTATTTTGAGCATTCATGTTGTTTTTGTAATTTCATTTGGGCAGGTGAACTTCTTCCTTTGGTTGTGTGTCTGACGTGCTAATCTGGCCTTCCTTAGTTTGGGCAAATGAAGGAATTGCACAGCTTGCATTATGCCAAATAAAGCTAATCAATGAGCTGTTTAATTCAGCCAGGAAGGGGTTGAATTAAAGTCATGGGTCTAGAGCTTGGACAGACAAAGGGGGATTCCTGACCCTAGGTCTGAAATTAGACTTGTGGGTTCACAGATCATGGTGGGTTGGGGTAAGGACCTTGTGTAATATTAACAATGGCAGCTATTATCTGTGAATCTGAAGATGATTGCTGTGATGTTTGTGAGGTCAAAACCAACTTCTTTCAGATAGGCTACAAAATCAAGTGAAAAGAAAATAAATTAAAGCATTCCTTAGGGCTGCAATTCAAATGATGTCTGTAGTGAAGACATGAAAGGAACGCATTGTATTTCTTCCTTCTGAACTTATCTTACCCTATCTAATTTACTTATTTTCATGGCTGAGAATGGACACAAACATCCCTTCATTGACTTCGTACACTAAAGCCGATCATTGGCTAGTACAAGGTGGGCTGTTACTAAATGAGGACTTTCTGGGTATTGGCTCTAATGATTCCATCTAAGAGTTAGCGCATGGAAGACACCTAGGAAACAGTGCCTTTCAGACACTAGAAGGAGGACTGATGCACATATGAACTCACAGAGACTTTGGCAGTGTGCTCAGTGCCTTCACAGGTTTAAGTCAGACGGGGGCCAGCACTGAGAGAGGAAATGGACACAAACCACTGTCCCTAACCCAGAAGCTATAACATCTTAACCTTGAAAATAATCAGAAATTCTCATGGGAATGATCGCAAATAATTTTTACAAATTTCTTCAGAATAAATAGATCTACATTGAGTCTGAGAATTTTCAGTTTCTTATGTCTATAGTCTGTCAGAATTGTCTATTTATTTTGCTTCTTCTGTGTGAACCGGTGTCAATATATGTTAATCCCAAACAATTAAATGAGTGGAGAGCTCAGCAGTGCAGAAAAGCTTATGTAAGTTCTGAGATACAGGAAAGTAAAGACAGTTAGATGTGGATTCATTTCACATTCTCTTGTTAAATCACCACTTCATTTGAATGCCTTGTTATTTGACTTTCTTTTGGGATCACCAACTGACAAATAACGACACGGAGACTTCTTATTACTTATGAAAGCTTGGCCTTAGCTTAGGTTTTCCCCAACTAGCTCTTCTAACTCAAATTAATCTATTAATCTATGTTTTGTCATGTGGCTCAGTACTGTATTTCAGATTTGCTTTGCATCTTACTGTCTCCATCTCTCTTCCTCCCATTTCCTCTTTTTCCCCAGAAATCCTGCCTATTCTGTCATGCCCAGCTATTGGCCATTTTGCTCTTTATTAAACAAGTTGGGGGTTTCTTGGGCAGAGACACATCCTTGCAGTGTAAACAAATATCCCACAACACCTTATGATATCTTTAAGTATGAAATATCTCTTATAGGCTCATGTGTTGAATGTCTGTGGTGATATTTTGGGTGGTTGTAGCAACTTTAGGAAATGGGGTCCTATTGAGGGATGTAGACCACTGGAGTTATGTCTTTGGATGCTATGTCCGGTCTTGGTTGGTTCTTCTCTTTCCATTCCCAATTGACCATTAGGCAAACTGCCTTCTCTTCACATGTTTCCACTGTCATAACTCAATTCATTGTGGAGCCAGAGTCAATGGAGCTCAGGCCAAGCATAAAAACTCTAGTTGGGAGCCAAATCAAACCCTCAATCCTTTCCTTTGGTTCTGCCAGATAAGTGGTCACAGCAACGATAGGATTCACTCCTGCATCTCCCCCTTTTTTATTCCCAGAAATTAAGGTGATCATTCAGTTTTGCCAGATTCTAACTAAGAAAAAGGAAAAGGAAGATGCTGTTCCACTCAGCTGAAAGAATAAACTGGCTAAACTTCCAGCTAGGAGTTTGACCATGTTTTCGACTTTAGTGGCTGTATCAGTTGCTGTCAACACCATTTATGTGGAAAATTGGATTGACATAGCATTGAAGCACAATGGAGCGAAAGAGCCTCCCCAGCACGCACACGGCAACAATTAGCCAGAACCCAGATGAATCTTCAACTTAGGAAAGGTACTTCAAAACTTAGAAATTAAGTAATACGGGGTGCAAATGAAGGACAGTTTTGATATTTTCCAAACTTAACCCAATGATGGTCAGCTTCTGGTGAAGCGTTCATGTTGGCTCAACAAGCAGAAGAAATAGAAAAGTAACTTTGGCATTCTGCTTTTTCTGTCATCACTTTGGGATTAGAAAGGCATAGTTTCTCTAATATCCCATGGGTTGTGTGTGATCCAGAAAGTCTGAAACTAGATATGGTGCCTTCAAACGAGTCCCTTGGAGGATGCTCATCCTAAAGTAGCACGGAGTTGTGTCCATTTCCCACAAGATGCTCATTTCTGCTCTTCTTTAGATAAACTTAGTGTGACTTCAGGTAAGATTAAAATTATGAAAATGTTCCGGACAAAGAGGTTTGTACTTAGCTACAATAAACGGCTGCAAATAACTAAAAATGATGACTTTTTCATTGCTAAGTGGTTGGAAGCATGGCTTCTGCTGTGAAAATGCCTTTCTTGGAGAGACACAAATATCTGCTTCCTCCTTAGGAGGTTCCCCTCATCAAAGTACATTCCAACCAAAGTTGAACTGGGGCAATAATGAGTTTACTTGACTTGCTTGTGGATTATGGGTGAGGGGCTTCCTACAGGACAGTGGGTGACCCCAAACCAGCCGCACTGGAAAATCTCCACTTGAATAAATGCTATCTTTTCCATAGCGCACAGATAGATCCCATCTTCAATTAACCTTTCGCAGCCTATATATGCCAGCAAAATGGTTCTCAACCAGTGGGTCATAACCCATTTGGGGGTTGAATATCAGCTATCCTACATATCAGATGTTTACATTATGATTCATAATAGTAGAAAGTTACAGTTATGAAGTAGCAAGGACATTATTTTATGGTTGGAAGTACCACAACATGAGGGACTGCATTAAAGGGTCGCAGCCATAGAAAGCTCAAGAACTACTGTTCTAGTGCTTTCCTGAGACACCTCTCCTTCTATGAGGGCACAACAGTCAAAAGCCAGTGGTTCTTGGATGCCGGCACAGCCAATCTGATGCAGGTGGTAGCTGCTTTGCTTGTGCAATGACCTTGAAACACCTCAACCTCATCACCTAACGTCTCAGGCATGAGTCATTCCTGCAGACTTGTTCCAGGTTAGTTAGTTTTAAATTGCTGCAATTCAGATTGTGGAGGAATGTATAATTAAAATGACATTACTTCCTCCCTAAAGATATAAAACACACCTGCATATAGTGTCTGTGTGATGCTTCACACCAAAAATGTTCATAAGGGATGATTTAGATGGAAATGTATAAAAGTACACTTCTTCTTCAGAATTCTACATGTATGCACATATTCTCCTCTTTTATTGATTTTTTTGAGACAGTCTTGCTGTATAACCAGTTTGGCCTGGAACTTATGATCTTTTTGCTTATACCTTCCAGCACTGGAATTAGTTTTGCACCACCATGCCTAGCTTATGTGAATATGACATAACATTTTCAGTTCCTTTCTACTTGTGGTGTTCCTTTCAGTACATTGTAAAGAAGGATATTAGGAGATTGTGGTAGCAGAAAAATAAAACCCGCATAACTTCTAGTTTTAGTATTCTGATTAAAAAAAAGTCTCTGAAATACAAATGTATTGGTGAGGGTTTGTCTTACGTGTATGGATAATATGTCTGAATTAAAAAATAATTTTTAGGGAATCTAAATTATGGTACATGATTATCTTTAGTTGTTTTTCCTTTTCTCGTTTGGAGAGAAAGATGAGTCTTAAGGCTGAACTACAGCAAATATAGTTCTCAGAGTTGTGCTTTGGGCAGCATAATGGAGTGGGAGAGCCATCAATCACATTGAAAATGCTGTTGAGTTGTAATATTTGTATTAAGGCATGTTTATCAGAGGGGAGTGACTGCCTGACCTCTGCTATGAGCACAATTTGTACATATCCAACACAAAACTCAAGCAGGCCAAACCATCAAGATGCTAGGTGTAGGAATCCCCTGACAAATGCACAAAGCAGGAAATTCTTATCCAGCACCCCAAACAGCCCATGATTTCCTAGTTCTGACTTAGGGCCAGATCACCAACTTGTTATGGGCAACATTCAGCTAAAATGCCAGGCAAAGCGAACTGGAAGATCGATCATAACACCTGATGAACCCAACTGTACGGAGAGAGTATACGAGAGAACTGCTGAAAAAAGGGAAATAATTAAACAACCCCTTACAAATATAGAAAACGAATGGAAGAAAATTAAAAGAGTTACACAGGAGGCAATACCAGTAGAATGGCTTATTGCAGAGATGATCAACCTAGTGGAAGAAAGAAGGAAGTCAAAGAACAAACGAAGAGGCAATCCACAGGCAGCAAAACACCACAACTGTCTGTACAGGGAGGTTAAAAAGAGGAGCAAAGGAGGATAGAGAGCTGTATATACAAGGTGTATGCAAAGAGGTTGAAGAGGTTAGACTCCATAATAAAACACATTTTGTCCATGAAGCTATCAGAGGGATAACTGCCAGATATACTCCTCAGATTTGTGTGATAAAAATGGGCAAGGTCATCAACAGAACCAGGGGAAGTAAAGCAAACATGGAGACAATACTTTGACACCCTTTACAATGATGCAGACTACAACGAGAACATTTCGGCAGCTACTCAAACACAAGAGAGGATGAGGAAATATTAACTATTGACAGGAGCAAGATGGAGGGAGTTATCAAGAGAGCGAAATGCAGAAAGTTCCTAGGAGTAGATGACATCACAGTGGAGGAGCTGAAGGCAGCTACAATAGGCTCAGGAATGGAGACACTTCTCATACCCTTCATAGAGATGTGGGAACACAAAGTGATTCCCAAAGAATGGAAGTAATCAGTTATAATTCCCATACACAAGAAGAAGGACAAGCTGGACTGCTCAAATTACAGGGCAACAGTTTGTTATGCCATAGCAGCAAGATCTTCTCTTCCATTATTCTGCAAAGAATCAAGGGCAGAACCGAAGAAATCTTAGCAGAGGCCCAGTAAGAACTCAAAGTTAGTAGGAGCACAATTGATCAGATCTTCACTTTGAGGCAACTGGCAGAAAGATACTTAGAATTTGGAAAAGGCTTATATGTCTGTTACATTGACTTCAGGATAGCATTCGATAGCTTCTGGAGGAAAGGACTTTGGGAAACAGTGAGGTTCTACAGGTACCCAGAGAAAATCATAAGAATACTAGAAAATGCCTATAAAGATACCTTCATATCAGTCAAAGTCTGTGGAGAACTAAGTGATCAGTTTAAGACAATTGTAGGAGTGTTGCAGGGATGCATCCTCTCAACACTGCTCTTTAATATATTCCTGGAATTAATAATTTAAAAAGGATGAGGAGATAGGCGTTCAGATGGGTGGTGTGCGAATCAATCGCTTTCATTTCGCTAACGATACAGCACTACTTGCTGAAAGTCCAACTGAGCTGCAGGCCGTGGTAAATAGAGTGGTGGAAGTCAGTGAAAACCTTGGTGTGAAAGTAAACATCGAGAAGACCGAGATACAACACATGGGAAGGGCACACTAGGATTTTAACATTGTAATAAATAATCAGAACCTCAAGCAAACAGTCAGCCTTGTCTATCTGGGAGGAAACCTCAGTTCAAAGGAGGGAACCATTTCAGACATCAAGAGGCGTATAGGGATAGCGAGGACTGCATTCCTGGCACTACGAGAGGTTTGGTCAGCAAGAGGCATGATGACAAGAAGAATATTACAAGCATATGAGACATTTGTTTTGAGTGGCCATGTTTACAGCTTTGAAACCTGGACAATGAAACATTCATCACAACAGCGGTTGAATGTGTTTGAGATGGCGTGTCTCACAAGGATTCTAGGTGTCACATGAAGATAGGTTGCACAGTGATGACATTACAAAACATCACCATCTACAGCAGGAACTACTGAGATACTTGAGCCAAGTTATGAGAATGAATGATGGCAGATACCTGAAGACAGCATTGCTTGGAGGAGTACATGGGATAAATAAGGTGAAGAGGAAGGCCCAAAACGTGCTAGATAGACAGCATAAAGGAAGACTGTGGGACCTTGGGTATGACAATAACACAAGCATCTAGGACTGCTCAGGATAGGAACAACTGGAGAACCGCTATAAACGGGCTGCCCATACATGCTCAAGTATTGCGGGGGCATAAATGATGATGATGTTGATATATATCAATATAATTCAAGAAGTATAAATATTGAATACATTTTGATTATTAGAGAACACATTTTCTGTCCCTGTTCTCCTCTCTTGATATGCTTATACTTTTTAATTCTATCACTTAAATTTAAATTATTCTGTCCACTGATGGTTATGAGTAAAACAAATGACACCTTTGATTTTTACTTCTATCTCAGAGCGTTAAGGAAACTAGAGTACCTTTTGCTCTTGCTGAGAAGGCAGGCTTGGTTTTCAGCACATAGTGGGTGTCTCACAACTGCCTGTAACTCTATTTCCAGAAGATCTGACACTCTCTTCTGGCCTCTTCAGGCATTGCATGCATGTGATGTTCAAAGCACCCAGGTGCGCACGTGCACACACACATACACACACACACACACACAATGAATAAATGCATACATCTTTAAAATTCCCTCATTTGAGGCTAGAAAGGTGGCTCAATGCTTAAGGGTATATACTGCTGTTATAGAAGTTCAGTTCCTGGCACCCACACTGAGAAGTTTACAACTGCTTTAACTTCAGCTCCAGGGGAATATGGCACCCTCTTATGACCTCCTTTAACCCTGCAGTCACATGCACAATCTCACATGTTTGTGATCTCAGCTCTGGAGAGAATGAGGTGGAAGACTGGTGAGTTAAGTGATTGTAACACCATAAGACAGAACAGCAAAATTTCCCTCCTTCAGAATAACCGCACATGTCCCATTGCTAAATCACCAGACTGTCTTATTTTTCGGAGTGGTCAAATGTATATCCCAACCACTTGAAAAGAGCACCAATAAAAGTAAAAGACATTTGGGGCTTCTATTAAAGTCAAAGGACCTTTATTTTAACCAATTCTTTTGCATTCTTCTTGCTAATGAAGAGATTTACCATTCAAAGAAATTAGTAGCCAAATGTAGAGGAAAGGCCTCATCTTTCCTTACATTTCACATACAATTGGAGTACATTATTTCAGTGGTGCCATAAGTAAGATGAAACCCAAGGGAGTCCATGTTAATGCAAACACTATGAATAGCTGAGCTAACTTGCCAACTTGATACATCCGCCTAACTCTAAAATCCATGATCTGACCAGCATGAAACCTTCCTGTAGCACATAAAAGAAAGGACCCATTGGTGCTGGAAAGCTTACATTTAGTAGAATTGAGAAACATATGTTCTGATCTGGGGCTTATATGTAAAGTCTGAAAAACGACTTAAAATAGACTTGTTTGCTGTGTTTGAAACACAGGAGACATTCTCAGCCTCTTTGCATTTTTTTCATTATCATTCCCCTCTGGAAACTCAGACATTTTCTTCCCTGGTTGATCCCCTTGTCCCATGAAAATTTAATACCAGAGGCACACTTTATATCTTTTTATATACTATGGTTCTTTGGGGGCCCACAAAGCATTGTAATAAGAACGTTTGCTCCCTGGGGGGTAATATTATTTCCGAGATTGCAGGAAGTGACTGTTGCTAGCTATCTCCCCCCCTCAACCCCATCACTAGGTGGAGAGTAGGCAGTGCAGGCAAGCAGAGCTTTAGGCGTGCACAAATTCCATCTGCTTTCTGATCCCGTGGTTTGTGTGAGAGTACTAGAGCAAGTAAGTGATGGACCCTTGCTGAGCCCCTTTAGGCAAAGGGAATGACACTTCTCAGCTCAGCAAAGGTTCTTATGAGAATGGAAAGCGGATGGTGTGTTTACAGTGCCTGTCTAAAGGTGGCAGAGTCCAGCCTCTCAGCTCCGCTCCTTCCTTCTGTAAGTGCAGCACTGGACTCTGCACTTCTTGGAATGCTGGCCATAGCAGGAAGTTTGGGAAACTGTATCTGCTACAAATGCTGAGTTCCCTAGGCATGTGGTTTTCTTTGTGTGGAAGAGGGTACTCGGTTTTTACATTTGCCTTGCTCTTTTCAGTCTATAGCTTTGTGACACCTTACGAGGCACTCCCATGAACCTGTAAGAACTAATTCTGCCTTGACTCGTTTAAATCTTACTGCCCCAAATTTAATAATTTTTATTTCTTTTTTTTTACTTGTATATTTGTTTTATTTATCTATAGTATTTACAACACTTTAGAAATTTGAATTTTGAAAGTTAAGAGTCACAGACTACACCAATTGTTCCAAGAATAAGAGATTTTATTTGGACCAAAAACTGTTCCCTAGTGATTTCCTCCTTATTGTCATTTTTTTTTCTTTCTGAAAACATCAATGAAAGAAATGCATCTGTGTTTCTAATTTTACTTCATCCCTAGATTTTATAGAATAGAAATATAAATGCTATTAGATGATTAAGGCTTTTGTAATAAATAGAATGTATTTAGACAATATTTGCTTTTCTTCACATCCCTTCTATAACTTCAATTTTTTTCTTTTTTCACCTCTCTCCTTTTCTTCAAATCCCCTGAGTCAACTTAATGTTTCCTATATGTACGTGGAGCTATCACACCATGCACAGAGGTCTGAACCACAGCACTGGAGAAACTCTCCCTCTCCCCCAGGGCCACCAACAGCCAGTAGCTTCTCAACTAGGAGTAGGGCCTCATGAGCCCTTCCCCTCTCCATGCTGGGCTTGATCTTTTGCTGACAACTGCACCTGCTATAAGTTCATGAGCACAATGGCCCTTGATGTCTACTTCCTAGCGATCTTTCCTGACCTCTGGCTCTTACAATCTTTCTTCCCCATGTTCTGTTTTCTACGCCTTGGGAGTTGAGGGAGTATGGTATAGATTTCCCAGGTAGGACTTAGCATTCCCTAGTCACTTACTCTCAGCACTTTAACTGATTTTGAACCTCTCTGTATTAGCCACCAGAAGCTGCATTTAGAAGTTCCTCTGTTGAAGGAAGGGGAGATTAGGTTGCACTGGTCTATGGGTATTTTGGCTGGTACTCGGGATGCTGGAAGGTGCTTTGTACGTTGCAAGATGAGAAAAACCAACATCAGTCTTATCCAGCTGGAAACCTTGTGAGCTACAATAATAACCACCCAGGAGAGTGATGCCCATTTTTGCAGTAGTGGCATCAGTGATAGGGGCTACCAAAAGTTTTCTAAATGGATTTAAGGACCCCTCCACTGGTATTGTAATCCTGGTTCTTGGGAGGCCACAGGCTGAACTGCTATTGTTTTGCGAAAGGGACACACTATCAAACTGCTTTTTACATAAGGATTGTTTTAAGGAATAAGAACACTTATCAGGTAAGGGATTTCTGTGTACTAAAGTGGCATTGTTTCTTAGCATGTCTTTGTAACATTCTGTGTAGTAAAATGTGTGATTTACTGCTGATCAGAGAGAGACAGAGCTCCGAGAAGCAAGCGTCACACGCATGTTGCACAGAGTCATGCTCCCAGGGAGCCCTGACTATTTAGGTGGGAGAAAAAGGAAAAACAAAAAGATAGCTCTAAGTTCCCCTTGAACTGAAGGCGGTATACCCCATATATGCATAGCATTTGTGCCTGCCCAAGTTATTTGGAGTTATTTCAAACAAATAAAAATCATGAAGAATTATGGATCAAGAGGCCATATGTCCACAATTAGACAAAGAAAATGTTACACACCTGTTTGATATTCCTCATGTGCCTTTTACTGATGGTTATCCCCTCCCTAGAGAGGAATACATTCTTCTGAATTTGCTGTTTCTCCTCCTGTACATTCCTCTGTTTTTTTTTTGGATTTTGCATATATATATTTCTGTTAGCATTATTTAGTCATACTTATAAGATGGCTACCACAGCATAACTAATTTTTCTAAAACTTATTTTTCACCATATATAGTATTTATTTTATGACTTTTGAATGTTGTTAAAATATCAGTTTTAATTATTGTTATTTACAAGCAATGATGCATTCTTTTATACTACATTGTATTATTATCACTTTTAGTAGTAACTTATTGATTTACACATATATATATATATATTTATAAACTATATTCAGGATGCAGGGCTTATAGCACTGTAACTTTAAACTCTTTTTTTTGAAATAATCCATAATGAAGTATTTTTCATCTCATTAACTCCTCTCTCTCTCTCTCTCTCTCTCTCTCTCTCTCTTTCAACACATTGTCTTACTCTGTTCCCAGAATGGCCTGGAACTCACTCTATAGCTCAAACTGGCTTTCAAGCCATGGCAAAATTGTGGCTTTAGACTCCTGAATGCTGGAATTAGAGCAATGAGCCCCCACATCCAGCTTTATTTTTGAAATTGTGTTTGTGTGTGTGTGTGTGTGTGTGTGTGTGTATTTCTCACTAAGTTAGAAAATCTAAAAGAATTGGATGAATTTCTAAGTTCCCTAAATTTTGGTTTAACCACAAAAGGCAAACCAAGAAGACATTAATAACTTAAACAAACCCATAATAATTAAAGGCAATTGAAACAGCATTGAAAGGATTCTGACAGAGAAGAAACTCAAGCCCAGATGGGTCCACACCATAGTTCTATAAGACTTCCAAAAACATGGAAACAGAAGGAACATTTCCAAACCTTTAGGCCAGTATTAGTCTAATACAAAAACACAGGTAAAGACACAACAAAAAAAGAAAACTGCATACCCAGGCATGTGGCCCATGCCTTTGCTCCCAGCACTCTGGAGGCAGAAGCAGGTAGATCTCTAAATGTAACGACATGCAGTATCCCCAACAGAGAAAATGATGGTTATTCTATGTGTGAAAGAAATACAATGGGAAAGTCAGAGACTGACCAAGCTTAGAGTTCACACTGTTTTATTTTCCTAGTACTTTGGGCAAATGACCCTTAAACATTTCATTTAGCACACCACAAACCATTGTGATTGTTATGAAGTCTACTTCATAAGACTGCGAGATCCTTGGTGGAAGGTCATGGATGTTCATTAGCTTCTTGCTATTGCCTGTCATGGTGCTGGGCCCACATTCCCCCATCAGGAAATTTATGTTGTATGAATTTAGAAAGTGAAGAAGAAAATCATATCTACTTCCACTAAATACAGACACCTCTCCTTTCTGCCTATTTCAGAAGAGCAGGATGGTGGTGGCTTTGGAAACCCAATTGTCTCCTGATCCAGCATTGTGGGAATACACCTGTGCTTAACTGTAACAATAGACCCTTGCTGTTATCACACAATACACCATTACCCCAGGGGCATTACATTTCTGCTGGTCTGTTTTCTTTAGTACCCTGATGTGCTCTAGGACATGATCCCAAAAATAAATTGTCCATCTAATCTAACCTGAATTCAGGGCAGGAGTGCATTAGGACATTTTTCCTGAGTGGAGAGAGAATTCATTGGCAAGCTCACATGAAAATATTCCATTTCTCAAATGATCCCACCTGCAAATGAAATCCATGATTATTATTTATTATTTGTTCAACACAAGCTGTGTACTTAGTGCTATTTTTTTAAAGTCAGAAAAGAACACAAAACCAACATAAACCACAGGGGACAATATGGTCCATGCCTTAGGGCTTAACAATCCATACCAGATACAGCATGCAATTCATCTACGACAAGATTGAAAAAGTGATTGCAATTCTGAAGCAACAGGCTCTCCGAGATCTTTTATGATTATAGAAAACTTATACAAAATATCTTGACCAAAAAATGTTATCAAAATGAGCAGGATTCAAGAGGGACAGCTAAAGAGGAAAGAGGTAGAGAAACGACAGGATTCCAGAGTGAGGCCCAGCACTTACCTGGGTGACACTGGAAAGCGAGCAGTTAATTCTGGCAAGGGAAGGATGTTCCTGGACATAGATTCTGATGCCAGCATGTGAGCATACCTTCCTGGGAGTATTCATTGTAACAATGGCGTCATCACGATTTCTTCTATCTATGTGAAGATGTGGTGAATTAGCAAGAAAGCACGAATAGGCAGGCTAACGATAGGGAGAGTTCTCGGAGAGTTTGCCAAACTTTCGTGCACGTTCCTTAACTGAAAGGCAACGACAGAATGTGCAAGAGCTTCCTGACAAAGAGCAGATGATTGGATTAGGCACCCAGAACACTAATGGTTTTTCTCTAAAACAACAGGGCATTGGAAAACATTTGCTACGGATATCAGGCTTAGGGAGGCTTAGCGTGAGGCATGTGCGTCTGAAATTGTTTTCAAAGACATATCTGGGGGAAGAGATTGAGGGTTTGTAGGCTGGAAGCAGAGGCTGTCACGAGATTACCTGGAACCCTGTGTGGAAACCACAGCATTTCTTTAGGGCCACCAGCTCATCACATGACATTCATCTCTTTCTATCCTCAGGAGCTTGCTACTGCAGGGTGTTGCCACTGTTCCATGCTTTGAGCTTAGGCCTTTTTTCTCAGATACCTTTACTTATGAAGTTTTTGTGACCCAGTTGGTATATTTGTTGTCAATTATTCAGTTGTGATGTTATTCACAGCACAGCAGAAACGCCTGTCCTAGCCCATGTTTCTGTCCAATGGGCCTCTCCAGGTTGGTGAGCTTTAGACTTGATAATGTCGGAATGGATCAATATCTTCAACCTACCTTCAGGGCAGTGTGAGCTTCAGGTCTCCAATCATCTGTCTTGTCTTTCTGACTCTGAGTTAATGCAGCCAGAGCTGCTTCTCTTCCTGATGGAAAGGAAAGAAAATTATAGGAGGCTTTGAGTAGTATGACTCCATAGTGTTTATCATATATGCTGGGGTATGCATAGAACACATTGCTATTTGTTGTCTAGGGAACTTTCTTCTTCTCTGTCCCCACTAGGATCCCACTTAGAACGTTCTCTGTCTTCCATCAGGAAAACCTTTGTTTTCTAGAAATCCATGTATCCAGGTGAGCTTTCAAGTGTAATGCCTTCATGATGGACCTATTCTTCTGAATTATCTATTTTCTCTTCATATTATTTTTTAAAAATATTTTCACTCTTTGCAGGTATGTGGTGTGTGTGTGCGCGCACGCATGTGTACACTCATGTGTGTGTGAATGTTGATTCCAGAGGTCAAGCTTAGGTATCATTACTCTGGGGTCATCCACCTAATATTCTGAAACAAAGTTTCTTACTGAGACCTTGGGCTCATTGACTCAGCTAGAGTAGATGAGCAAAGAGCCTCAGGTCTCCACTTAACTCCTCCTCAATTTTAGGATTACACCAACATGCCCCGCTTTTCATGTAGATACTGGTGCTTGAACTCAGGTTCTTCTGCTTGTGTGGCAAACACATCGCTAACTCAATTATCTCTCCAGCCTCCTCTTTGCCTTCTGTTTTAGAGAAAGAGGTCCCTACCCTTTCAAAGTCCCTTCATTTGTGTCATAAAGGCTGTTTCTTTGTTCCAGGCATCTCGCTTTCCAGAATTACACTTTGTTTCAGTGGCTCCAAATATTCGTCTCTACTATTGAAACTGTGTTAATTAAGAGCAGCAGAAGACAGCATGCCACGTGCATGATTTTAGGCTTATCCATCTGCTGAAGCTGGGTAGGTTACATCGTCTTTGTGAGGTTCCTGTCTGATGTTATAGACTGAAGATGACCAGGTGAACAAGGAGAGGGAGATGAAATAAGTTGTGGGGAGCAGGAAGAAGCTGGAAACACAAGGACAAGCTGGTCTGCATGAGCAGAGCCTCAGACCTGCAGAGTTTTCCCTTGCCTCTTGGTAGCACAAGGCGTTAGGGATTCTGGAGGAGTCAGTCGCCTTTATTGCAGAGCTAAAAATGGTCTGGGTATAGAAAGCCAGAGAGGCTGAATGAAGATCTACGTGAACAGAGAAGCCACAGGCCTGGCTTCTGCCTCATGTCGTTTGATAAGTGACATGTGTTAGCTGCAGAACAGCTGCTGCTTTGCTCCTGTGCCCCAAATTTCCCAAGAGCTGTTCTCATAATCTACCCTAAGTATGTCCAGCAAAGCGTATTCTGGGAAATGTAGTTCTCCAATAAGATGACATTTTACAGACTCACCACAATTCACCCTTTGCCAACTTGCATCATTGTATACTTCTGCAAATCATATTTTAAACTCAGCATCAGGAAGATAATTCCTTTATGCTTCTGCCTCATATATGACTATGACAGGTATAGCTCATCACACACCAGCTAGCTATGTGCTCAGACCATCCACCCACTGCGTGGACCAGATAGGAGAGCAGATGGTGGTAGGACTGACTTCCTGAATCTTTCCAGTTTCTGCTGGCACAGCTCTGGGGAATACCTCCATAAATGGGACCTCGTTTCTGGCCTATTTCTTTAGACATAGGGTGATCTATTGGGTGGACTTTCTTCCCTTTACTGCCCTTGCCCTAAGGCCAGGAACAAATTTATGGGTTATGATTGCTAAGAATGGTTACCCAAATGTGCACTGATGAAATGGCCAAGGGGTTAAGGACCTACCCACTATAAAAGGGGCTTTGGCTGATGTCCCATTACTTGGCAGCCCCATCTCTTGCTGGTGAACTCCAAAGGATATTCTGGGTACAGACGAATTAATATCAGTTCACAGTCAGGCTTCTAACAACCCCTCTGAACCTAGTTTCTCATTTCCCAATGCAAAGGTTACACTGGGAACTAGTTGAAATTGCCTTTGGGGAAAGACTGTGAGGAAGCTTAGACAAAATAGATGTATTTATATGTTGTGCTATTTTCATGAAAGTGATTAGCTGATCTAAACATGTCAGGTGGAGTCACTAGGATCTTTAAAGCTAGCATTCAGCTCTGTACAAATAGGGGCAATGTGACTTCTTCCTTTCTTATTTATATCTCCTTTATTTTTTCTTTTGCCTTATTATGCTATGATTTCAAGCATTACATTGATTAAAAATAAAGGTTGTGGAACTCTTTCCCTGTCCCTGACTATAGAGGGAGGAGTTTTATTTTTCCTTTATTTAGTAAAATGCTGGCTGAGTATATGCTAAGTGTGTGTGTTATGTGTGTGGTGTGTGTGTGTGGTGTGAGTGTATGGTGTATGTGGTGTGTGTGTGTGCGCAGTGTGTATTTGGTGTGAGTGTGTGGTATATGTGGTGTGTGTGTGGTGTTTGTGTATGTGGTCTGTGTGTGTTATGTATCAATGTGGTATGTGTGTGTGTGTGGTGTCTATTAATGTGTGTATGTATGAGGGGTGTGTGGTATGTATGTGTGTATAGTGTGTGGTGTGTGAGTGTGTGTGTATGTGTGTGTGTGACAGGTAGAGAGAGAGAGAGAGAGAGAGAGAGAGGACCTTTATTATGTCAAGATATGTTTCTTCTGTTCTTAATATCCTTAGGATTTTATTATGAATTTAAAATGGGGTACAGATCTAAACAGAGAATTCTCAACAGAAGAAACTCAAATGGCCGAAAGACACTTAAGGAAATGTTTAGCATCTTTAGCCATTAGGGAAATGCAAATCAAAATGACTCTGAGATACCTACCATCTTACACCATTTAGAATGACTAAGATCAAAAACACCAATGATAACTTATGTTGGAGAGGAATACTCCTCCATTGCTGGTGGGAATGTAAACTTGTGCAACCACTCTGGAAATCAGTATGGCAGTTTCTCCGAAAACTGGAAATCAGCCTACCTCAAGACCCTGCAATACCACTCTTGGGCATATACCCAAAGGATGCTCAATCATACTACAAGGACATTTGTTCAACTATATTCATAGCAGCATTATTTGTAATAGCCATAACCTGGAAACAACCTAGATGCCCTCAACCAAAGAAATGATAATGAAAATATGGTATATTTTTGCATTAGAGTACTACTCAGAGGTAAAAATAAATAAAAAATAAAATAAATAAACGACATTTTGAAATTTGCATGCAAATGAATGGAAATAGAAAAAAAACAACCTAAGTTATATGGTTAGGATTAAAGCCATGGCTTTGATGGATAGATATAACCCATTCCTTAGCTTTCTTAGAGTCTAGCTTCATGGCAGAGCTACTGGCAGGAGCCATGTTCATTGCCATAACTCTATGGAGTTTCAAGGTCCCTGCCACAACCAAGAAGCATTTTGTTGGTTATTCATAAGCACCATTGAAGTGTTTGGTGGTGGGACCTCTTAAAAGAGCTGCAAGGTTTTAGCTGCTAAAGCTAAGTCAGGAAGCCTCTCTTAAATGAGAGGCTCTTGCTTCTAGTAATCAGAGCCCACCTGAAAAAATGCTGCTACCAAGAATTCGTGGTTAGCTCCATTCTTTTGTGTCTAGAATTTCTTCCCATGCTGTCTCAGATTTTATGTGGATACAGTTGCCCATGTTGGCGCCATTTGTTGACAGAGGCTGCTCATTTGTTTCCTAGCTGCCCAGAGGCAAAACAATCACACAGAAACTATATTATTTCAATACTGCATGGCCTATTAGCTTATGCATATTTCTAGCTAACTCTTACATCTTACATTAACCCATAATTCTTTTCATTATTAGCCACATGGCTTGGTACCTTTTTATCCGGGAGGCATGCTCATCTTGTGACCTCTGCATTTGGGTGATGAATGCAGACTGAGCCTTTCCTCTTCTCAGAATTCTCCTATTCTAGTCTTTACTTTGCCTTTACTTCCTGCATGACTACTGGCCAATCAGTGTTTTATTAAACCAGTACAACTGACAAATCTTTACAGGGTACAAGACCATTGTGCCACAGCATCTTGAAGATCAGTCCTCTATCTGATGTGGGGTTGGTGAAGATCTTTTCCCATTCAGTAGGCTGCCATTTTGTCTTATTGACTGTGTCCTATACTTTACAGAAGCTTCTCAGTTTCAGGGCTTCCATTTATTTATTGTTGCTCTCAGTGTCTGTGCTACTGGTGTTATATTTAGTAAGAGATTTGCTGTGCGCATGCATTCAAGGCTACTCACCACTTTCTCTTCTATCAAGTTCAGCGTGGTTGGATTTATATTGAGGTGTTTAATCCATTTGGACTTGAGTTTGGTGCATGGTGATGGATATGGCTCTATTTGCATTCTTCTACATGCTGTCATCTAATTATACCAACACCATTTGTTGAAGACGCTTTTTTTCATTGTATAATTTTATTTCTTTGAAAAAAATCATCAAGTATTCATAGGTGTGTGGATTAATATCTGGGTCTTAGATTTGATTCCATTTGTCCTTCACCCGTCAGTTTTTATGCCAATATCAAGCTGTTTTCATTACTGTAGCTCTGTAATAGAGCTTGATGTCAGGGATGGTGATGCCTCTGTAAATTCCTTTATTGTACAGGATTGTTTTGGCTATTCTCAGTTTTTTGTTTTTCCATATGAAGTTGAGTATTTTCTTTCGAGTTCTGTGAAGAGCTGTGTTGGGATTTTGATGGGGATTGCATTGAATCTGTAGGTTGCTTTTGGTAAGATTGCCATTTTTATTATGCTGATCTTGCCTATCCAATAGCATGGGAGATATTTCCATTTTCCAATATCTTCTTCAAGTTCTTTTCAAACAAGTCTTTCACTTGTTTGGTTAGTGTTACCCCAAGATATTTTATGTTATCTGTGGCTATTTTGATTGATGATGTTTCTCTGATTTCTTTCTCAGCTTCTTTATCATTTGTATATGATGAGCTACTGACATTTTTTGTTGATCTTATATCCTGCCACATGACTGAAGGTATTTGTCAGCTGTAGGAGTTCCCTGGTACAGTTTTTCTGTATTTATTTATTGGAATTTTTCATTTCTTCTTTAAGGGTCTCTGTCATCCTCATAGAGTTATATTTAATCTCATTTTCCTTTGCTTTTTCTGGGTTAGGATGATCAGGTCTACCTGTTGTATGACCGCTGGTTTCTGGTGTTAACATGTTGCTTTTTAGATTATTGAATGAATTCTTGCCTTGGCATCTACCAATCTCTTTCTCCAGTTGGTGCCAGTATTGTCTTTGCCTCTTGATTCAATCCCTGCAGTTGCTGTCTGTGTCTTAGGGAGCTGCTCTTGATCGGCTCTGTGAAGTTGCTCTCTCTGTGTCTCATGGAGCCACTGAGGTCTCTCTTGGTCCATTCTGTGCTGTTGCATTCTATGTTTCAGAGTTCTTCTGAAGTCGTGGGGGATGGGTGGGTTTGGAGGCAGAGTGAGTCTTGTAGCTTACAGGATCCAATCCATGGGAGGATGGGAGTGGTGGTGTTGGAGCAGCCTACCTGNAGGAAGCTTGCCTGATGGCTGGCTAGTGAAGCTGAGGCAAGTGGGGGAGGGACCCCGGGTTTTGTCATGTTTCTGAGGGCCTAGAGAGTGGGATATCTGGCTGGGTTGCTGATCACCACTCTTTGTCCACTCTGTCACCACTCTTAATTCTAAAATAATATATTGGAGCAGACTCAGAGTTCTTTAACTTGTAGCCTTCTGGGTAAAAGTGGTGAATAAAAGTTGGAGACATCTATTTAATCTTGTTTAAATGAGTGCTGAGCACTGGGTTCTTGAGAACTATTGCTTAACGGAGTTGTAATCTCTCCAGTTGTTCCCCTTTACTGTATACCAGGACTCACTTCTGGAGTTTGCAGCCTGTGGACCAGGCATGTCATCATACTTTCTAGAACAAACTGTACATTTGGGGGCTGGGGTGATGTTTAAAGCTGAATGTGCTAGGGCAGAGTACTGTGGGTATGGGTGGATAATTGAGATTTGGTGCCAGATACATTGTCTCTATGCTATTGGATCCTGCTCAGTATTGAACATCCCACAGGTTGGAGTAGGTTTTAGGGAGTGCTCATTGTACTTACATTTTGAGTTATTAGTCTTGTTTGTAGTGGAAAAGCACAATACTTAATTTGAAGTTTGGTTTCATGACTAAATCATGGCTATCAGTCTCTAGCATAGAGCTGTTTCACTCTACTGTGATTGCCCAGCTCTTAGCTAAAGAGCATGGAGCCACTGACTCCACTTCACCACTGGAACCTCCTGCTTCTTGAGCCTCTCATTATGTGTGTGCCTCCACTGTCCTATCCTCCATCCACTCTTAGGCAGCTGTTTCCTACCAGGAGCTGTGGCAGGTTGACCGTAGGCTTCCTGACTTGTGATTATTTCTTCCTTACAAGTCCTAACCATAACCCTTTCATAAACAGCAGCTACCCTCTCCAGACAGTGACCAGGTATAGTCTTGTGCACATGTCTGATATGACAAGATAACCTTCCTGACCACTGGTGATGTGGTCCAAGGAGTCAGTGTCACACAAAATTCCCTAGATGGACCAAAGCTTATGAGAAGTCTGGGCTCATCCTTGGGTTTCTTTCCATCAAGGCCACCTGGGTCACCTTTTGGATGAGGCTTCGCCTTTGCTCTTGCTGGGAAACTATACAGCACTAGCCACATGCGAAGGGAACATTTTACTGGACTGTGCTTATGTTTCTTAATATTCTCATTTGTCCTGTTTCTCTGGTAAACTACTGATGCTTCTCCTCTCTCTAGAATAGAGACTGCTCTTTGTTATCCTGACTCTTCTCTACAATAGTGCAGAAAGGTGATCCTTGATTTGTTATCTTACTCTGACTGTTTGATGATGTTGACGACTTTTTGTCTGGGTAAAAAAAAAAGATTAAGTTACTTTTTAAATAAGCCTTCTCATTTTTTATTATAAAAAACACTGAACGTAAGAAACAGCATTGGATTTTTGGAGGCAGCATCTCTCTATGTAGCCCTGGATGCCCTGGAACTTGCTATATAGACCAGGCTGGCCTCGAACTCTCAGAAATTTTCATGTCTCTGCTTCCCAAGTGCTGGGATTAAAGGCACAGAACATAAAACATGGAGCCTGAATAAAACCATAAATTGCATTGTTGTTGATTATAGTTATTCTGTGGGGGAAGATAACTATTTGCCTTCCCAATTTTCATGGTAAAGAATATCTGTGTATTTAGTTTTATACACATAGATAAACACTTACTATCTTCATATGTTTGTATCTATTTGTGCACATTTGACATATCTATTTAGAAATGTGTCATTTTGTCTGCCCAGGGAGAAGGTTTACTATTTACCATTTCTAGTTGGCTATAATGCTGAATATAAATGTGAAATGAAATGCTATTTATTTTGCCACTTACTACCAGAGTAACTAGAGTCAAATGGGACAACTGGTATCTTCTAAATCTGTGAACACTGAACAAATTTAAAGAAAACATTTCAGCTTTAAATAAAGGAATAAAAGCACAGCACTTAGCAATAATTATTTGTTTTTTTTCTGTAGGAACAATTTATATTTAATTTTAATGTTATATTTGAATTTCATGTTCCTAAGTATCAAATGGCTGCAACTCAGATTTTTGGTTGTACAAAATATTATGGATCTTTATGCTTGAAGCCGTCCCTGTGGTTGGAAGAGCTTGTGACACATGTCAACATGTTTCCTCATTGCACAGGAGTTTATGATGTTTATGCTATTATTATGTAAGTCATGTGGTTTTTGGAAGATGCTGGACATATTTGGTCCATCTTGATTGGTGGCCTGTGAGGTCAGAACTGTTCCATTAATCCTAGTAAATGAATTCATGTTAAATTTTGCATTGACTTTTTTTGGCTTTACAGTCATAATATGTATAACAGTAATTAGTTGTTCCAGGATGTGCATTTTAGGATCATTGCCTCTGGTGCTGGAAGCCCTATGACATTTGGATGAGAACCAGTTGTGCAAGCCCTTTGGAATGCTCTACATCTTACATTGGGATATGTATGAAAGGGATTGCTGCATCTCAAAATGTCGATTTCCTAGTCTTACGTCAAATCTCAGGCCAGATGAACTATGATGAAAGAACATAGCTTTGCATTGCATTGCCTACATTTGGTTGGATACTATGTTTTAGAAAAATATTACAAATGAACAATATTTTGGTGAGAAAGTTCCTGTGGCACAGAATATGATTGGCGTGTTTCAATATGGACTATTTGCTTGTTCCTCAAATGACTTTTTGTTTAACAGGAATAAAATTAACTAAGAAAATATATGTAATACAAGTGCAAAACTGTCACTTTGTCTTGTTGATGGGGACTTCATCTTGTGACTATAGTATCTTTACTCTTTATGATTTGACATATTATTCAAATATGGTAGGTAGGGAGTTGCTTAATCAAACAGTAATTATTCTACATTTAATTTTCCTCTCTAAAACACATCTCTACCTCCTTTGTTCCATTCAGTTTATTATTCCTCTCTCTCACCCCAAGTAATCATCCAATGTCTTCGGACTATTTGCTTTCCCTTGGTCAGTGTGTTTATCCAGTCATTTTAGAACACAAAAAAACTAATCAAGCAAAAGTATGTTGCTTATAATTACTTCATAAGTGAAATGGCTCTATAATCTATGATGATGACATTTCTTAGCCTCTCTCCATGTTGCTTTTTCGATACGTTAACCATTCCTTTCCATTTTCCACTATGGCCTTATTTTCTACGAAAGACACCTGTGCTGAGATTTGTCTGCAATGGATGTAAAACCAACGTCAAAAACTTGGTGCTCACTACTTTTCATTTGCTTTTTCTATCTTTCTTTGTTTCAGTTAGTCAGGACTGGATGGACTTATAGATTTTTTTCTTGGCTTATATGTTTTGTTAAGAGTGGTGAGAAAATCTGTATGTACCCAACTGTTTGGATTATTTCTGAAATAAAGTAGCAAAAAGTTCCTTGAGGGAAAAATGCTCTAGCACTATAAAGACATGGGGTGATGGAAGCTGCATCCTCCACTAAAGGCAGTCTTGAGGTTCCTTGAAGACAATGACCACATCTAATTTATTTTGTATTGAATTCTATCCCCTAACACAAAAGAGTGCATTGTAGGTATCCTGGAAACTGAACAAATGATTAAGTTCACTAATTTATCCTAGATAGGACAGCATGATGGATTATCAAACTATTTTTACTAAGTAATAAATGAAGTTGGCTATATTGTATGTTTTTAATTAAGAAAAAAGTTACCTGCCTCTATATGGCAAATATCAGTCTCATAATCTAGTCAATGAGAAGTAAAATTTGCAAATGGTTTATAACATTGGTCAATGAAGTAAAATTGCCATTAATTTAAGGTAGACATATGGGATGCTAGATCATTGACATGGAGAAATAACTCTATAAACCACGATAATCAGATCTGTTTTGGCAGTGTAAGCAATAAAACTAAAAAATATTTGGATGCCAGCCAAAGAACGAGAGTTAGGGTGAACATCCTGGCCGGTTTTTATTTTCTCTTGAAGGAATTACTAATTTTAAACAATGAAGACCCTAGGACAGCGAGGAATAGCTTTGAATTTAATTTAAAACCACTACATGACAAACTGTACTGCCAGCTATTGCAATGGAATATATTTATTTTTTCCAAAAGTATTTATTTATATAGGTCATCTTCCAATCATGTGAGATTGTTTAGAATGGTTTTATAGAAGTATACACAGCTATTGTTCAATCAATGAAGTTTCTGGTTTCATTTTTCTTATGAATTGTTGCTGACAGGTTCTAGAAATGTTAGCATTAGGCTTTTCCAATTCTGAAATTGCCTAGAATTCAAACTTCTCTGATTTAGTAAATTGAAGAAAGAAAACATGCATATTTTCATCCCCAGTGGACTTTAATGAGAATCCTAAACTGGGCTGAGGTTAGAATTTAAAAATGTCATTTTATAGACTTTATTTTAGCTTTAAATAAAGTTGTTGTAGGTAGTTCTTCAAAATAATATAGTATTACTTGCTTGAACAACAGTGTATTAGTATTCAATAGTAATTGTTCCACTTTTAACACTACTTCTTACTTTTAAGCCATTCTGTTGCTAATGTCAGGAGGGAATACGGTTTATCAACTATTATGGGGTATCATGAAATGAGTTCATTGTAGCTTCTTGCCACATCGAATTTGCAGCCAGTATACTAGATGGAGAAGCACACTGTGCCAACTGTAGTCTTCGAGAGTTCTAATCTTGTTTCTCCCAGTACGACATTCATGCCATAATGGGAGAGTGCCTTCGAGCTAGACACAGGAATGCTATTTTAAACCAATGAAGTTAGAGGAGAAATGTTTTATAACAAACATAAATGAGCAGTGGTTTCATTTGAGGACATATCAGGCGATCTCATGGTATGTGTTACTTTCACTAACCATTGATGTTACAGTTGTGCACTCTTGTGTGTTTCATTTGTGAAGAAAAGTATATGAGATGTTGTAGGAGAGGCTGCTTGTTTGTTTCCCGGCTGCCCAGACTCTTAAAATAAGCACACAAAACTTTATTAATTAAATCACTTAAGTGTATTTCTAGCTAGCTCTTACATCTACAATTACCCCATCTCCATTATTTTATATTTTACCACGAGGCTTGAGGCTTACCAGCAAGTAGTGCTGGTCTAGGGCAGCAGCTCCATAGCTTCTCCCTGACTCCGCCTTCTTCCTTCCATCATTCAGTTTAGTTCTCCTTCCTTAGCTAAGTTCTGCCTTGCTATAGTCCAAAGCAGTTTCTTTATTAATCAATGGTAATCACAGCGTACAGAAGGAAATCCCACATCAACGAGGGAACTTTGGTAAAGGATACATACTTTTAGTGGGATTTAACTGGGTAAGTAGGGAAACCAATTTATCTACTGTCCCTTTGTGCCAGTCATTAAAGCCAAAGTTAGCCAGGTGGTAGTTCAGGCCTGTAATAACAGCATTGTAACAACCAAGGTCTTATAGTGAGTTGGCCAGTCTGGGCTACATAGTGAGACCTGGCTCAAGATCAAGAAAATGTACTATGTCCAGTGTAGTCCTTATTCAGGCAAAGCTTGGTTCAATTTCAACTATAACAAACAATGATACTTTATTGTATTTGCATATAAAATGTTCATAGGTTGCAACACCGGGCATAATTGATCCATAGTGTTAGGCAACAGTGTAGCAGTAATTGCCTTTATGGAAACACACTGCTTTTAGGGCCTTTCCTCTCACAGTCCATTCATGGTTATGCTTAACCTGTGCATTTGAATCGGTATTTTACATGTTCATAAAATATTCTGAAGTAGCTCAGATGAGGAAAGATTTGAGAATTAGCAACTTGATGGAACAACGTTGAAGTGTTTAAGATGCAGATCACATCTCATAATTGTTCTATGTAAAAGTTATTTAGAATAACAGTCTACTAAGAGCTTGGTGTTGGTTTCTAGATTTTATCGGCACCAAAGCAACAAGCTCATACACACCCTTTGGAAAGGAATTATGGATCCCAAGTCAATCTAACATTGACTAAATATATCTTGTGTTGCTTTAATAAAGGTAGTTTGTGAGGGACTTTCAAAAATCATTTGACCTGTATAAACAGCCCAGTCCAAACTATACAGCTAGTTTATCATTTTGATAAATTTTTTTGTGTGCTTTG
Organism: Bramus lutescens; assembly: GCA_001685075.1. Lineage (NCBI taxonomy): Eukaryota > Metazoa > Chordata > Mammalia > Rodentia > Cricetidae > Bramus > Bramus lutescens. Next base: position 85,847 of record LOEQ01002715.1, read on the forward strand.
GTTTTAAACTGTATAAGCTAAGTGTCAATCAGTAGGTTTGGTCTCAGAAAAGCTTTTATTTAACTAAATGTTATCTATTCTGCTTAGCAGTATGGAGGCTGTGGTTTGCTTTCTTCTTTCCAAATATGCTGCTATAAGGAGGCAAAGTGAAGGTGTCCCTGGTATCATTTGTGGCTATTCTTAGCTACATTAAGTTGTCACATTAACTATCTAGCCATGTGTACATTTGTTGCAGGCTGAGAAACTGGGGTAGGGAGCAGGGTTTTCATCCTCTTTCTTCTTCATGTAGTCTCTCGCTGCTGGGTTCTTTCATGCTTTGACCTGATACACAAAGATGGAAATCTCACAGGGACTTACAATTGAGCAAGATTGATGGGTGTTTCCACTGGGTGAATAAGTGCATCCGGTGGAGTTCTGACCTCCACTCTCCTAGATGAAACATCCCTGTGGATCATCTCTTTATTATTAAAATAATCCCAGTGAAGGAAAGCTGACAGAGGTCAGTAGTTCTTTTTCATTGTCAAAACATCTAAGAATGTTGAATGCTGTCCTTCCCTCTCTCCCACCTTCCTTCCTTCCTTCCTTCTTCCNTCCCTTTCTTTTTAAAGAAAAGAGTCCAAGGAGCTAGCAAGATGGCGCAGTGGTTTAAGGCACTTGTGGCAAAATCTGATGGCCTAAGATTGACCATTGGGATGCATAGGTAGAACAAGAGAACCAGCTCCTGCAAGTTGTCTTACACATGTGTGTGTGTGTGTGTGTGCGCGCAGAGCACACATACACACACACACACTAAATAGGTCAATAGACGAATAAATAAGTAACAAAGTAACAAAGGAGTCAATAGCCTAATATGTTAAATTAGCTTACATTGAAACCCATAAAGTGGTGAATAGAACAAGGGATTCATGTAGAATAGTTATTGTAAGTGCCATATAGTAATGAAAAGATACTATTTTCAGCCTAAACTTGCTTCACATTTTATCAGCTCTCAGTGCTCTGTGCTGCAGAGGATAAATTGGAGCCATTTGTGCAGCCAGCAGTTTGGGTTATATAAACCAACTTGAAGATAGTTCTATTCATCTTTTAAAGCCACGTCAGATAACGGAAAATAAACTCATATCATGGATTACCTTCCAAAAAATGAGATATTTTATTAGTAATTCCAGTAATTTTGAGCAGGGTGTAAGATTTTCCTTCTTGGTTATTTTGTGTCTGTTCAAAACACAAACAAACAAGAAAAGATTACCTATAAAAAATGAGAAACCATCATTGCAAGTTTTCCTTCAGATTTCACAATTACATTTTGAATATTGATGGCTGCCAGTGCATAAGTAATATTAGGAAGATAACAAATCTAAATATGAGCAAGTTACTCCATGTAGCCAAATTACTGCAAAAAAAGAAAGGCCAGAATGGAGCGGCTAGTGTCCCTTCAGTCTAGTTCAAAGGAATACATACTCTTTCATAGTTTCCACTGTGGATTTCAAAGCAGATTTCTAAACAAGGCGACCTGAGAGAGAGACAACTCAGAATACATGGGTTTAGGAGCAGCATTGTAGGCTCTAAACCCTCAATTACAAAGTCAAAATTCTAATGAACATACAGTTTCAGAGTTCGTTTTCCTGCTGATTATATGGTGTAGGTAAACAGGAAACACATGGCTGTGATGTTATGACATAGCCTGGCCAAGGGGATGGCAGTGATACTAAGATTACAAGTGAAAGCAATTTTACAGGTCAGTTCTCAAGTTGACACATCATCAAAGTATAAGAGCATTTTATTAAACTAACTGTTTCCAACAAACACAAAACAGCTCCTTGTGGGTATTACAGTATTTGGAATGTATAGAAGACTGAGGTCAGTATAAACTTGTGGGCAAAGGTTAATGAACAATCTTGTAATACATTAAGATAATTCTTTTTGTGGTGTGACAGTGCTATTGGATGAATCAGAGGAGTTTAATTATTTTTAATTTTTAATCCATTTATAATAAAGTGACTGCACATTTTCCAGCTGACAGATTGGCCAAGGAATGGAAATCGGAAGGTATAGTGTCCTGAAATTGTACATTGCAGGAAGCCAAAGAAGGTGGTTGAAAGTAGGTGGAGAGAGGAATAGAGTCTGAGTAGAGGAGGCTAAAGAGAGGTTAAATGATGGAGAAAAGAAAACAAAACGAGAAGAACTCCACACGTATCCCATTGCCACATCTCCCAGTCTTCCCCGTTTTCCTCCTTCACCTACATCTGCATCCAAAAGTTAACCACTCCATGCTGTCACTACAGATGGGATGTCTATTCTTGTACCAGGCTATCTTTTTATATTTTGGATCTTTCCCCCCTCTCACCTGCTCAAGGATAATGTTTCAGAAATTCTTTTCTTTTGACCCATAATTTCAGTCTCTATTGGTTGGCCTATTCCCAGCAACCTAGCAGTGCGCTGTAATGCCTTCCATCTTCCAGAGAATTGTCTTTGCAGCAGAGTTCATGGTCCAGCCGTGGCCCCACGTGTCATTTCCACTTCATAACAGATGATGTTGAAAAGAAGACCATTCTCTGGACCTGTCCTTAATTCTCTCTTTGGTTGAGTATAGTTGTGTCAAATAACATTTTTTTTCCAGAACTTCCAATGATTTCCATATTTTTAAATTCAAAATTAGTCTGTCTTATCTTATTTGATCAATCAGCAGTTCCCCTTGGGGTATCTGTTTGGGTTTTTGTCATTTCTCACCTGTATTTTATTTTTGCATTCTTTTGTTGATTCCTTTATATACTAAAAGGGCCCCAGAATTTAGTTCTTTGACCATCTCTCTATTTATACATAGTGACCAAGGGGCATTATGTATTTCTAGGCTCAATCTCAAATGATGAATTTTGTCCATACATCTATTATGAATACTGGACTTTATATCCTACCTTATACTCACATTTTCCACAGCATGTTCCTTTATATAATTTGTTGCCAAGACTGTGAACTTCCTGCAAACAAATATTTAGTTTTATTTTTTGCTGTTTACAGCATTTGGAGCTGTGCAGCAAAGAGGGAGCAGTCATTTTTTCTATTATTTTCCTGTCTTGTGAAGTGAAAACACATTCATTTCCTACACCCCAGGACATAGTTCAACAAGCTCCAGTCCATGAAGATGATATTGATTTCAATATTATAATGAAGGCAGAAATTTTGGACAGCCTGGGATTTTATCCCAAGAGACAGACGGCAGTGAGTCCTTGCTGTAACTGTTACAAAAGAGCTAGAGATGGGCTAAAGAGGTCCTGGGTAAAAATAATATGACATTCATAAAATGTACTCTGTAAGCCTACAGCGACTCTGTTGACATGGATTAAAAACGCATGTACAGTATATGCTGCAAGCATTAACCTCATCAGAAAGGCATATATTATCCTCAGCACAGCGATGACTCGCGGGGAGAAGGGAGGAAAAGAAAAGTTGCATGCAAAACTGCAAAGCTGAATTCATGAATGAATCAAAGGACAGAAAAGCATGTGTGCATGGTTCAGCGATAATGATGGTTTCATCCGACTACAGCCAAAGCACTGCCTGGGGAGAAAACGTTGAATAAACACGCAGGGAGAAGCTCCATTCGTAAGTGGAGCAGCCTGGTGAAAACTACCCCTTCCAGAGGAAAGAGTGCTGTTTACTTTGCCTTCGGGTCCTCTACTAAGAATTCAACATTTTGAGCAAAACAACTTCATGAATTAGGTTTTTGTTCCTTGCATTCTTATCTGTATGAGGATTTAAGAGGAAATCTACCTTTAAAAAAAAGTCTCAGAAGGAAATAGGAGAAGATAAAGTTGTATCTATTCAGAGAGAAAAAACAACTTTTCACATAAAACCAGTGTGCTATGAAAAAGAGGAAAAGGTGCCAGCTAATTTGAGCGACAGTGTCAAAAGTTCCTTACAGAAAACAACCACTAGTGACCCCAAAGGACTCTTTGATGGTGTGCCCTCTAGAAGATTCAACACTGTTTACTCTTGGAAAAAATTTCATACATCATAAATGTTTGTAGGTTTCCAGCATAATTTAAATTAAGGGTTAACAAAATAATCCAAAGTTATACAAAGGTCATATTTTTTTTGGTATAGCACTGACGAGAGCTAATAATATGTAATTATAAAATCATTATATCTCATCTATAAATAGGTAAATAATATAGATATATAAATATGTAAGGCATTGTCAAGCAAACTATACCAAATCACACTAAAATAAAGAAAACCTGAAATAAATATAAGAAAACACATAAGGTCAGATTCAGTTTTTCATCTCTGACCATTTTTCTTCATCCCTCTCTCTCTCTGTTACTGAGTTAATTTAATTTGTAATATTTTATTCTATGCGTACATTATCTTTTAGGAGAAAGTTAAATTTTGCAGTACACAATTCCTTTTTTTTACACAGTAGACATAATTTTTTGATTTTTAATTGAAAGATCAAAATTAAAAAACAAAACAGACCAGAACAGAACATGGGCAGTGAGATGACTCAGCAAGTAAAGGCACTGGCAGCCAAGCCTGATGACTCAAGTTCAAATCCAGGGACCTACATTATAGGAGATAAGCAACTCCCCAAAGTTGTCCTCTGATCTCCATGTGTGTGGTGTCACAAGTGTGCATGCATACACACACACACACACACACACACACACACACACAAATAAAAACAATTAAGTTAAAGGTAAAAAACTACCATGAAATTTTATATTTTCTTCATTTCTCTCGATTTTTTTTTTCAAGACAGGATTTCTTCGTAGCTTTGGAGCCTGTCCTGGAACTAGCTCTTGTAGACCAGGTTAGCCTCAAACTCACAGAGATCCACCTGCCCCTCCCTCCTGAGTGCTGGGATTAAAGGAATGCACCACCCCCGCCTGGCCCATTTCTCTTACTAGCTGACATTTTTCCTATGGAAATTGGGAAGCAGACAGAATGGAGGAATGGAGATAGAAATCACTTTAAATCACCTATAAAGATTTTTTTAGAAGCGGTAGGATCCAAGATTTCATTCATTATTTAATCAAGTAGCTTCTTATGCGCCTTCTTTGGCCTTATCACAGAAATATAAACCTAAGATTATTGATGGAGATAATTAATTAATTGAGGTTTAAAAAGGTGTTTTCTAGACTGCATGTGTATGAATGTTGTAATACAAGCAATGGAAACTGTTTGCCTTTTAATTAAGTTCTGTTTATGCTCTTGGCAAACAACAGCCCACCAGAGCCTCAGGATCTGGAGGTGGATATCCCAGCCAACTTTCCCTTTCTGATTTCCATTCTTCAGTTTCAAATAAGAAATTTTCCGAACCCCATTCCTAATCACAATGTGTCACCATTCTCTGCAGTCACTGGCAAAGCAAATCAAAGAAGTATCAACTATTCCAGGCTTTCACCCGAACTGTCTTTCTCTTCCAGTTATTAATCAGGAAAGAACGCACGTTGCCTACCCACCCAGTCCTGGGATGCCACTCAATGACAGGCCATTGTCCTTGGACTTGGAGTCAAGGGCACTCAACCTTTAGATACCAACTAAACAGGCTTCCTAGACACGAGTCATGGTAGGGCCCTGCCAGATTGTTTGTTTGCCCTTGAGATACAGTTCAACAGTTTGCAGGGGACCCTTGAATTCTGACAGGAAACATCCATCCTGTTGCTGCCAAGTTATTATGAAACACCTGTGGAAGCAATCCATTCTGTTTTCCAAGTTTGGATAATGCTGATGTGTCTCTTTGTGGCCTTTATGGTAGCAAGGTTAGAATCACTTACCTTGCTGTGTTCTCTTGTTTATTGATTTGGTTGTTTGTTCTGAGCTCAGTGAGGCACAGCTCCATCTGGCTTTGGGTGTGATATTTACTCCTTCATCCTGGGAATGTGTGTGTCTCATGGAATATGGAACCATACTGGATGGGTGCCCCCTTTTAAAAATAGCTGTATTCTGGGCATAGATTACGATGGGAAAATTTTTGGACATTTCACACTCCTACTCAGTGGGTACCATAAAGTCATGGTCTGAAGGGCTTGCCAGGAACAGCTAATGAGTATCCACATTCCAGCTTGGAGGTGCTGTTCTTCCCATTGTTTGGCCTGACCATTCTGCTTCCCTCAACCTTTGTCATAATGTGTCCTGAAGTTGCACTTAGTGTTGTGTTTCACAGTGCCCTCAAGGGGCCTTAGGTGACAGTCAAAGTGGCTAGTCTGTTCCTTTATTTATGTGATGAGTCCTTAGGTTTTGGGTTATCTTTAGGAGTTATTCATGTAGTGTTATTATTAAAAAATTCCTCTTTAATCAAATAAAGAATGTACTGAGTGTTCAGGCATTCAAAGACAATATAATATTAAAAACCCAGCCTTGACCGAAAGTCACAGCTCCATCAGTGAATTAGAAGCCTCCATCAGTAAACCAGTGGGACATGAAGAACAACTCCTCTACCACTTTCTCTTTCTCTTGGCCCTCCTCCTCCTTCTTTAGTTTTTGGCAGTACTGAGAATCGAACCCAGGGTCTTGTGCATGTTAAACAAGTGCTGGACCACAAAGCTGCACTTCCTGCTGCAGTGTGTATAGTTTTGATAAGATTTTGACTCTGTCGCGCTAACATCCTCAGCAATTCCAGACATGATCCACCAGACCCTTCTGTCCCATAAATGTCTGCACTTCTGTGTTGTAGATCCTGGAAGGCACGCTGACAAGGGACTTCTTGCTTTAGACTGCTTCTATGTGCTCAGCAGTGATTGGTTTTGTTTTTGTCCGCAATGAAGGGCCAGAGAACCACTGTTATTCCTCTGTATGCCCTGTTCTTAGTCACTAAACCTTAGACACTGCTCTGTCATATTTTGTACCTCCTAGAGCAGCCAGTACTCAGCACGAAATGCATTCTTTAGTAATAGGTAACTATTAGCATAAGTTATTCCTTAGGCTAATGTCCCAACACTAAGGACAAGGGTATAGATTTGTGGCCAGTCCTTTCTGAATGAGTATGCTCAAGGCTTCTGTAAAGAAACATCTTTTTATTTCTCTTCTATTCTTTCATATCAATCCAGACTCAGTTTCCACTAATCATTTACTGTCTAAGCCCTTAAAGTACTGTCAGCAAGATGACGCAGTAGGTAAAGGAACTTCATGGGACCAGAATGTCTGAGGGAACCCTGGCAGTGGGACCAAGATCCATCCCTGGTAAATAAGTTGGCTTTTTGGAGCCCATTCCCTATGGTAGGATGCTTTGCTCAGCCTTGATGCAGAGGGGAGGGGTTTGGTCCTATCTTAACTTAGAGTCCCAGACTCTGTTGACTACCCATGGGAGGTCTCATCCTTTTTGAGGAGTGGATGGGGGTGGATTTGGGAGGAGTATGGGGGAGATCAGGAAGAGGTAAGGAAGGGGGAACAGTGGTTGGTATGTAAAATGAATAAAACATTTAAAATAACATGAAAATAGAAAAAAGGACTTGCTGCTAAGCCTAAAGATCTGAGTTTAAAACCCCAACCCCATATGGTGGAAGGAGATCATTGATCCCAGCAAGCTGTCTGCTGATGTCCACATGGAGAGATACGAACTGGCTCCTGGCCACTTTGTGTTTCAGAAACTCCTTCCTCCAGGACACTAGTTGTCTGTGACAACTTCACTTAACCCACCTCACTCTCTCTTTACTTGCCATCCCACTGCCTTACTTAAATATACAGTAGTAATCGCAAACATTTTTTTTGAATCTCAAACTCATCCTTTCCCCAAATTGTATTACTTGTCAGATCTGTTTATTTCTTCATCAATCTTGCCTGACTATCTCATGATTCTCTCACTGTCATTGCTGTTCCAGCCCAGCTTCCCTGTCTGCCTAGATAGCATATTTATTGCAAATGTATAAAGCAAAACAGAAGCCACAACCAAACACAATTAAAATTGAATCTGATAAAATGGTGCATTCTTAATTTTAAAGTGAATTTATTCTTCCTAAGTAGATCATAAACTTCAATTTGTTTCTTTCCTGTCACAATGGCATGAAAGTAGTCACAAAATATTAATAATCCTCAAGGATCACAAAGGTCCAAGACTTAGTTTTAGGCTGCATGTGAGGTGATTGCATCTTCCACATCTTGGTCCCATCTGCTGAGACTGATGCATCCTCAGAGGGCAGTTTCCTGGAGATATCATGGATGGTCAGTTTTCCTTTGTGAATCATCAGATCACAGGCCTGCAGTGCGGAAGTACAAGGAAATATGGACAAAATGCCCATGTGAGAGAACAGCTCGGCACTGGGTCATGGAGCAATGTGGGCATTTGTAGAAGAAAACAGACTTCCGTTTCCATGAAGATTGAGTAGTCCTTGCATCCATCATCTTGGGCGCACTCAGAGCTAGGAAGTGACTTCTATTCTGATACTTGTGGCTCAACTTTATATCATCATGGAACATGGAAGTGATAGCAATTGTTAATGCTTGCTGAGAAATTCATAGCTGGGAGGCTAAACCTAGAGCCTCGCATTGACTGTCAATTGATGTAGGAGGGTCATCTGTCTATGTGTTACTTTCGTTGATTAATAAAGAAACTGCCTTGGCCCTTTTGATAGGCCAGCCCTTAGGTGGG
>LOEQ01002715.1:120562-133860 GCA_001685075.1 Bramus lutescens
ACTTTCCTCATGCTAAATACTAGGAAGTATGGAACCTGGGGAGAATTTTTTCACAAACATATCCATATGAGATATGAAGAAACCACAGTAGCGACATTAGAATGAAACCAGAGTGAGAAGAAGCTGTTTGGTGATTTTTAAGGCTTAGCCATGATGTCACAAACACAAAATCTTCTTTGAATCTCTTACACATTCCTTGAAACATGGACAGAACAGTTATAAATCAAGGGAAGCCAGAGTAATCTTCTTTATCCCCCTTTCTCTTTAGACTATGAGAGAAAGATCTAAGAAGGCTAAGATCTGTTTTCATGGCCAAACAATTAATTAGGAGGGAGAATTGCCTACCTCTTCTTTAAACATCTTTTTTTACAGGGTCACACCCTGACCCACTTATTAAAATGACAGTTTCGGTCAGAGCCCTTTTGGGATCTCTACCACTTTCCTTTTATATAGCATATACGTAGAGAATATATGCTATGAACATTCTCAGTGAATTGCAGCGAGTATCTGAAGAGTTTTTGCTGTTTTATTCCTTTTCATTCCCAATAAACTAGGCCACAGAACCAACAATTCATTGTAATTTAATAGCTTTTGCTTTGGTTCTTCATTGAGGCAGAGCTTTCTAAACAATGAGCTCTAAACTAAGGGATGCAGCAGGCTCTCTGATGTCACTTTCAGACAGAAAGGTCCAGAGATAAGCGGAGCACTGAATTTTCTCCCATGTGCCCCCCTTAATCAGCTATAACAGTCGCTCAGCCCCCACTCCTGATACTACGAACCGTGTGTGCTTTCATCCATTATCCAAAATCATTCTGAATTTTCAATGTCTTCCTTTCTCAACAAAGACAATAGATGTTTGTTTAGTTTGAAGGGTAAATTACAAAATATAGATCAAGGCAGATCTTTATGACTGGGGAGAGGGGGAACTGCCGACATCCATATTTCTTCTTCGTTTACTTTCAGGAAGAATATTTTCCTTGGGACACTGGAGGACCATGTCATAAAATAAACAGCTAAAGGTTTGTGTAGTGCAATTTATGTGCTCACAAAAATCATGCAATTTCAGTTAGTAGCATGGTAATGAGTGGAAAATCAGGCTTTCTATTATCAGGATGGGCATTTTCAAACTTCTATTATCACAAATCTTGTGTTTGACTTTTATTTGGAAGATATCCCCTCACTGAATTGCTTAGAAAAGATTTGCTTCTGTGTTTCTTACAATGTAACTCCACAGGTTAAAATGCTCCATGGGTTAATGGGGAAGCCAGAGTTTCAAAATTCCCTTCTTTATGTCCTTGGGTTCGTGCAGGAAATCAAGAGGGGCCATAAAACCAAGTCTTATTATCAGAGTGCACAGCACAGAGAGTAAAGCTGAGGAAGAATGCTCGACAGGCGAACATCAAAGCTTAAGCTCAAAGGCTTAAGACACTCGCTAGAAGGCAATACATTTAGATTTCTCTTCATAAAAGGAAGGGTTTGGCCTTCACTTAATGGTTTGTGTAAATGTTTTCCTTTATACTTTGAGTCTGTTATTACATCTGCATTTTATGAAAAGCTCATATTTTGGTCTTAGCACATGAACTCTTTTCAGTTAGTTCTGCTGAGAGGAGTCTTTCCAAAATATATTATGGAACACTCTAAAGCAATGGCTTCAGACATTTTTAAACAATGATAAGGCCCAAAGACTCCTAATGGGAAAAGATGGCTGTGGCATCACTCCATCTGGTAGGGGGTAGGAAGACAAAGGTTCTACGTTAGCCATGGGATGGAGTCTCTTGTCCTCTTGACTGACCCAGATTCCCCAGTTGCAGAGCCTATTGCCTGAGGAGTTTGCTCTTAATTTCCAAACCGAATTTATGGGAATCAAACTTAGCATCCCAAAATGCTGTAGAAACAGTAGAAAGTCTCATAGCTTGCTCATCATTATGTATATATTGTGTAAAAATTATGTGAGATTCTTCATTGTCAATTTTTTCAGGAAACACTCTCCAGGAAGACAAAGACCCCTATTTATTTTACTGTTAAAATTTTGGTGAAAAATATGAGGGAGCATGCTCAAAAAGACCTCAGGATCCTGATAGTAGCATGCTTCTAAAGGAGCTCGCAGGGCTTCTAGTTTCCATCTACTTTTCACCTGAGAAGATGCAGGTACTGTTCCTGTTTGTAAGTTCTGTGCTCAGAAGTTTGAGAGGACCGTGAGACCATTTGGGAAGCATTAGGCACATAAAGGACAAAAAGCAAGAGTGAGCTGGATAAAGGGCAGGAAACTGGAGAAGAACCTGGAATGATGGCAAAATGCATAGCTTCTAGTGTGTCTTCGCCACTAAAATTAATGTACAGTCTAGGGAAAAAGAAACTAATAAAGAAGTGTTGGTCCTTTTTAAATGATTCATTGTTCTCTATTCTGGACACAAGAGATGACCAGGGAAAAGATGAATTTCCCCCATCATTCCTCTGCACCTCCCTCCCCCCTCATTCCTTCTTTTTAAAGAACATCACTGTGGTCATGTAGATGAACTTATTAAAAGCAAATGGATTCTTAGCTCCTTGGCATTCTTGAAAGGATGTATGTCTGTTTTGCAATATGCTTCTCACCTTTCATTCATTTAGAGAAAGCATTTTGAGTGACTACTGTGTGTTATGAACTTTCTTTTCTTTTTCTAAGAAGAGGAACAGTAAGCCCCTTCATCATGAGTGATTAGACCCTTACACATTACTAATGCTTTGATAAGCTACTTCATCAGCCGCTCATCTCCATTCCAGTCACAGGGAGCCTCTGGGAGTGGCTGTTCATTTCAGAGATCATTTGGTATCCGTGCACACTTGGTGTCTGCATACGCCTGCTATCTGCACAATCTGGTATTTGCACACATTTGATAGATGCACACACCTGGTATCTGTACATACTTGGTAGTTGAACACATCTGGTATCTGCATATATGTGGTGTCTGCACACACATGGTTTCTGCAAAACTTGGTGTCTGCATACACTTGGCATCTGCACACCTCTGTATCTGCACACAGTTGATAGCTGCACACACCTGGTAAGTGAACACACCTGGTATCTGCACATACTTGGTAATTGCACACACTGGGTAGCTTCACACACTTGGTATCTGTACACACTTGCCATCTTTGCACACCTGGTAGCTGCATACACTTGGTATCTGCACACACCTGGTATCATCTGTACACACCTAATATTTGCATACACCTGGTATCTGCACTTTTTGTAGCTGCACACATTTGCTACCTGTACACACTTGGTAGCTGCACACATTTCAGGTCTTCTCCTATTCACTAGCTCAGCTCAGTCACGTGACCTTATTTCCTGAGAAGAAAAGAGGTAAATTTGTCTGCTGAGATGCCTCATATGCCCTAACACTTAACATGTGAGATAATTCTTTAATCTTTTAATTTCACAAACTCTATTATAAAAATCTTGCAAATAGACAAAAAGTTCCCATCCAAATTAATTGAATACAAAGTCAACACAACTCAGTGAGCTTCTACACAGAGTATGAATTCAGAACAGAAGTTGTGGGACTTCACATTAATATTAAAACTCTCATTATCTGGATATTTATGAATTTTTCTTCCACACAAATCAAACAATCCACAATAGAATTGAATTAGAAAGACAATTAGCTTTAGATTCTCATTTGTAATTTATGACCACTGCCTGTATCCAGTCCTCCCCCATTGCTCACATTTAGCCTTTCTTTTAGGACAATATTTAAAGAAAGACCAAGAATATAGGGGTGCTCTCCCAAATCACATTTTAAATCCAGGAGTCTTACATCATAATTTGTATTCTTGATAATTTTTTAATAGCTTTGTAAACAACAGTTTGGTGGAGGTAGAAAAGCAAGTGCCTCTTAGGAGTCTGTTTCAGGTGGCCACTGATGGTGCTCACTTCAGTGTTGGCAATACTGAGCAACAACTTGTATTAATCTCACCTCAGTAATTAAATGCCTATAAGGCATAATATCTGTTATAATTATAGTTATTATTTATACAAATATATGTAATTTACTCTACTTGGAAGTTAATTATGTTATTATAAAGGCAAAGGTTTTGCAAGTAAATATAGTTATTTACTTTGGCCACTGATATTTCATTTTGGCTCCCAAACCTATAGTTATGATTTGACTGTATAATATTATACAAACTGGAATGATTTGGGAGGTTTTTATTGCAATGTCAGTGATAGATGTTAGTATTTTTTTAACCAGGGTTGTGCCACTTTAAATAGATAAAGAAGGGAAAGTCCAGGATATATTTAAATATATGGGAGACAAAGGGTAGAGATGAAAGAGGCATGAAGGATGGTTGATAGTTTTTTTAATCAGTTTGATAAATATTTTGGCATTTTTGGTATATTTTGGCAATATTTTGCTGAGGTATGCAGATGTTTGGTAATGAAATAGGGAGTAGAAATCAAGATTAGTATTTTGGTTGATTTTCTAGATATTACAAATAAAGAATAAAAGGAATTGCAACAAGTGATTAAGTAAGAAGTCTAGAGTCCATGTGTCAGGTCATAGTAAATATGTTTTGTGCACTGACTGAGAATTCATATTGTATTGGTGCTGTGGTGAAGTGTAACACAGGATTAGGCATGTTAACCCAGTAGAAAAGTGGCAGATTCTGGGGGACCGGTCCTTCCAAGGTAAGGATGGTGAGGAGCCTGATGGTGTCTGGGACTGGCTTATTTCTGTAAGCAAGAACCCTGCCAGAGTAAGGAGAGAGAGCTTGTTTTCTTCAAAGAGCTGGGATTCATAAAATGGCTTTAAATAGTTAAGTGGACATTGGTGAGAGCAGATAGCACATTAGACATTCTTCAGTTTAGAAACATTGGCAAAGATGTGCAGTTTAGAGCCATTGATTTCAACCCTGCAAACAGCCCACAGTCCCAGGGACAGGGATTTCTGAGCGTCCTAGGGAACTCCTGATACTTAGTCTGCACTCAAAGTCAGCTGCTGTGCTTGCTAGGGTAGGCTAGCAGACCTTGGTGAGCTCTTTGCAGCGGTGAGAGACATCATTTGCGCATCCTTGGATCTGGGTCTTTACTCAGGCTTTACAGGGGTTCTCTGAACTCTTTGCAGTTGGCCTCTCCTAGGTAATGACAACATTCCAGCTAGCCAATGCCCGAGGGTGAAACTGGGATGATGAAGTGTTACTTGCCACTTTGAACTTTGTTTTTTGATCTCCTTCCATCTAGGCATCTGTCTCTCTCCCTTCCAGCCTCATCTCCTGTACACTTTTATCACATTTAGCAGCTGATTACAAAGGGAAAGTATGAACTGGATGGTTTCTCTCTTATTTTTTTAAACACCTTTATAAAAGTGGATCTGTGACTATAAACATCTCCAGAAGAGACTTGGAACATGCGCCAGTAAATCCACTATTCCCCCTGAATATGTGTGCATGTCAGGATGTTGTCTGTACAGAGTGGGATGAAGTGTTCTGTTCTTTTTTCCCCCTTCTTCTTCATGGCTTTTTGCTACTGCAGGGATGGTGCTGTCTGCCTATGATCCTGCTCCAGAGACCCACCAGATCACCTACCTCACAAAACACTTAGTAACATCAGAGCCAACTTGTCTTCCTGGACTGTATCTCTGACTTGTCCATTAAACTCCATGTCACTTACTTAGAAATCAAAGTAGAATAGCTCTTCCATTCACTTTGCTTGCCTGTCTGCTGATCATTTATCCATCATTAAGTGTTTATGTTGCTTTTGTACTATACTTATAATCTTAAGAACTTTAAAAATGTGGCATTGTGGCAATTACAGTAGTAATACTTATGATATTTTTAAGGGGATACCTCTCATGCATTTACTATCTAAAATAAAGTAATTTTTAAGCAAATCCTGGAGATGAAAAAATTCTCCAATATCTCAGATGGAAAAGGCACTCCCAAGATATTCTACAGAGAGATTATTGTAGCTTTTATAGCTTGACTTTTGAGAGATTCAGGATCATGTTTTGATCTAGTGCTGGAAGGAGAGGTGATAGATGAGGGCACACAAAAAGTAGTAGAATAATTTTCCTCATTTAGTGTTTTGAGGGCTGTAGACCAAAGGCAATGCTCATGTTCCCATGTAGTCAGTGGGCATCACTAGAACCTAATTAAATCACTTTATTATTGGAGCTGCCCTATGGCCTTTATGGCTTGTGAGTAGGAATGTCTTAAAACCTCAGTGAAATGTTGTGTGTTTGAAGAAGAAGAGGTACAGCAGGATGAGGAAAGACTTCTCCAATCTTCTCTCACCCTGTGCCTTCCAACAGTGACCATTGTTGACACTTCCGTTAAGTCTCTTCTTTCCTGTCCTTTGCCCTGCCACCGTGCACAAGCTTGACCCTGTAGATCTGGGTTTTCTTCTAGGTGAATACTCCTTTTCCTACTGAAAATACGGGAACAGACTGTGGAACATTTTTGGATACTTCTGTTGCCCCGTGTCCTTTATGAAAATCCTCCAGGATTAGGAATTGACCTCAAAATATAGTCATTTTTATCCTCTTGCAGAGATCTTTTGAAGTCTGAGGCATCTCTCTATAGTTGAGATTCACTCATCATCCCCGCCCCCCTCCCAGACTTCTCTGAGGTTTTTCAGTTTCTTTGCTCTGTGATTAATACACTTTATCTTTCTTTTATCTGAGAGAGCCAAGTTCACGATGAAAGTCGAGAAGTCAGATATCCTGGCACCTTAAAGAAATAGCCAATTCTGGATCTCATTTGCAATGCGTTCTTCTGGGATGAGCACATAGCTTCCTTCTTAGTTGAGCCAAGAAGGCAGAATGCATGTCTGTTCAACCATGGAAAACGGCACTTATTATAGGAGAACATGAATTCATTGGCATAGAGTGTTTACTCTAAAGAGAATAAATAATCTCAGCGACTAGTAGTCTCAAAATTGAATTCTTACACACCACTCTCCTTGTTTACCTCTTTAAACCCAATGTGGCATGAGACAGGAGTCATGCAGCAGCAAGTTCGAATTAAAAATCGGAAGCCTTTCTGCTATATGCTCCATGTGTGGTGACTAGGGAACTGGTTTTTAAAACATGGGCAGACAGGCTATTATCTATTGTCTTACACTAGGATGAATCTTTGCATGGCATCATTCACACCATGCCTCTGTTTGGGGAATACCATCTGTGTAAACTACATGGCCTAGAAGGTCCAGGATAGTAACACACTGCAGGACACATGCAGAACAGATGGTCCAAACCATTATCTGCTCATCTGATTGCTTTGTGACTCACATCCACTACCGCTGTTGTCCATGCAAACACCTGGCTGCTAAAAGCCAGCCTTTAGATGACATGGGGGTTACTTAGCAGTGCTGCCTGTGCAGGAGCCCAGGGGGCCAGCAAACCCTCTCAGATTCCAGTCTGAGTGCTTTCAGAGAGTGACGAAAAAGTAAAATGTTGTCACCCAGGTAACATCTCTGTTATGGGCCCAGTGTGGTGGTTCTTTAGGAGCTCATTAGATGTGGCCAATGATCAAAGCTTGGGAAAACCCAGTGCACATTCTGGATCAGTGTGGTTTTGCAAAGAGAGCTAGTTGGCTGTCTAGCAGAAGGAAGCTGATGAATAGGGAAGGAAAATCCTGGAGATACAAATGCCCTTGGTGATCTTCCATGTTTTTGGCTCTGGGATTGCGAATCACAAAAAGCTTCAGTTTTATGTTTGGATGTTTAAATCCTTTGACTTTATTTTGCATTTAGATATTTCTAGGATGCTTGTCCATTCATACTCTATAAATATGGAACAATTGAACAAAGAAAACAAAACACTAAAGAATTAGATTTCAGCCCTTCACTTGACAGAATACCAGAGAAGGTCATATTCAATGAATGAGTCCTCGCCCTGAGTAAGGCCCTAATAGTACATGATTAAATCCAGGTGAGTTGAAAAGTTTACACTGAGAAACTGTGGTCTCTCCCACAGTACTTTCCTGTTTCCATTTCATTGAATTTTAAGTGGACCCATAATGAATGGGGAACCACTACACTGTTCTGGCCACTTGGTTTGAGTTAGTTAGTCAGGCATAAAGTAGTCCTGCTTTCAGTTAGCTGTGAATGGGTTATCTGGAAGCCTGCAAAGCCATGAAGCTGTGTGCTGACTTAGACTTTGTTATTTTGTTATGTTCCTGTCACTTCTCCCAATTTCTGACACCCCAGCTTCGCACCCTGCGGGAATTTTGTGAAGCTTGTACCCTATAAGATCACTTTACTGCTTGGTTAGACAAGAAGCCAAGAGTTCTCCGGGAAGACTCTTCCTGGAGGAGCCTTGACATACTGAAACAACTTAGTCCATGCGTTAGGAGTACCATCCTCTAGTGGCCGTCTCTGCTTTCCACAAAGGCCATTTATTCAGACCCACGTGATTTCCTGTTCTTACTGAAAGTATTGGCTGCAATGCTTATTTTGGACAGGATATTATGCAGTGTAATAAATTTAAGTAGCCTCTTAAACAACAAAAACAATTTGGAGTTGTAGCTCAATAGACAGTATGTTTGCCTAGCGGACACAAGGCCCTGGATTCCATCGTTTGCACTGCTTTCACTGTCTAGGAAAGTATATGCTTGAAATCCCAACACGCTGGAGGTAGAAGCAGGGGGATCAGAAGTTCAAGGCCACCCTGGGCTAGATAGTGATTTTTGAGGCCGGTTTGAATCAGAAAGTTTGCCGCAAACAAACAGAAAGCCATTTTTATGTCTTTAGCACAAAAATGGCACAAGAGCAGAGTAGCATTTGAGACTTGATGGGAAAAGGGGGCAAAGAAAGCCCAGACTAGGTGGGGACTTGGAGTGAAGCTTGGCAGGGAGCATGCACAAGAGTGTTTAAAAGCAGGGGAGGCCTTAAAAGTTTGGCCCTGCACAACTACAACTTCTTTCATCCACTTATTGGGAAGATACTAACGTGGAGTAAATGAGGGCGTGAGGTGGCTTTGGGATTTATGGCTTCCTCAGGCTATGGCCATTTTACAGAGATTAGTTGCGCTGGGGATCCCAGGTTTCCTGTTTGTATTATCCACACTTCCCACGGTGGTTGGGACTAAATTGTCCATTGCGGAGTTTGGAAAGCAGTCTGCGCAACGCGGTAAATTTCTTACCCCATCTCACGCAGTCCACTGTCTGTGAGGTCAGATGTGCAGTCACTAACACACGAACTCACACACGCCTCGCCTCTCACCTGATGCCAAAGCCAGTCCCTCGCTTAGCTTTCTGAACTCCAGTCATCATCTGGCCTGCTGAATGGATGTCAGGAAACACACAGCTGGAAGACTATTGACCATTGATTGGAATGCGATTTTCTTTGCATCCTTCAGAGTTAGGGTTATCCTGTCCCTGATCAGCTACACCAAAAGCTTAGTAATGAGCTCCAGTTATCTGGGGGAACTTTTAGAGAGAAACCAAGTGTCAGTATGAAAACATTCCGTGATTTAGCTGGATTAACTCCCTGGCCAACTGTTTTAAATAGAATTTCTCTTCCGGAGGATTGCCAGTGTATTCTCTAAAACATACCAAGTCCATGTGCATGTTGATTTGGTTCACCATTAGTAGCAAGGGTAACATGGACCCAGAGGTCTGGGATAACTGTTTGTAGAGCGCAGCATCTCACCCGGAGCAGCCAGGAGAGAGTAGCAGAGAGAAGATCTGCCTGGGAAATGGGCTTTGAACTTGACCTACTGGGGAGTCAGTATCAGAGTGTGTGGGGTTGTCTACTCTGAGCCGTGTGCTCCTCAGCCTAGGGCGCAGGCTCGGTTAACTGTCCAGAAAGGGAGCTCTTGGCCACCCGTCCGTCTTCCCAGCACACAACTCTTTTGGCTTCAAACCTCCACGGGATTACTGGCGCCATTTTTCCTCTGGCTTTGTCAATCTGACGAGATGTCAGTAACTTGCTGTGTCCAGAGACAGGAGGTTTGGAGAACAAAACTGAAAGCAGTTCAGGGACTGTCCATGGGATGCTGCTTCCTGTCTCCAGAAGATTCTGGGACTCAAAGGCAGCAGTTGCATGTTGAGCTGCCTGCACACTTCGGCAGCAGGGTCAGAGTGTTGGCGGCATTGTTGTTAGCATTTTGTCAGCAGCTAGAGGGTTATTTTATATCATAGATGGGATACTTAAATTTAGGAAGATTCATGTCCCACTAACCCTGTCCTCCTCCACAACAGCCAGAAACGTTTCTAACTGTACAGAACAGTATCTCTCAACAGCACACAACTCCCTGTGGTTGGCTCGCAGGATGTACGTCCCAGAAGAGAAAGGATGAGGTGAGTGTGGGCTGCCTCTCCCTTGTGCTCTCCCTAACCACTGGCGACATGTGTCCCCATATGCAGATGGAGTTGGAGGGAGAGAAGAATGGTCAATTTCAAAGCAGTGCTTTTGAGAAAATGTAATCCTAGGATGTGTGCAAATCCCGGGTAGGTTCCCAGAGCAGAGCATCATCAGCCTTTCCCTCCTCAACCCCCGACTTTATTATTCAGGAGAGGAACAAATAGCCTGTCCCGTTCCTGCCTTTACTCTCCATGTTGGGAATCTTTTGGTTGTTTTTCTACCCGTAAAGGCATCTGTGGCTAATTTTAATGATTTGTTATCCTGTGATTGATACATAGCAAAATAATAGCCACATGTGTTGCCAACAGTTGCCTCAGCCTCCTACCAACGAGGAGCATGGCCCGCAGAATTGGTGACAGTTGTCAGGTCCTGTTGCTTTTTCAGAGTTACAGAGATGTTGACGATTAACAGCTGCGGGGATCACCATTGATGGAATATGTTAGCATTGCCACAGAACTTTCCCCAAACCACTTAACACCTCATATACCAAAGGCCTCTTAGAAATGACAAGAAGAGAGCGCACAGATGCGCGAGCACACACACAAACTACGGGGGCGCAGAGGGGGCAAAGCTGAAAACTCAGCTGAAATAGTTTCTGGCTCTGGGTCAAAGGAGGTCTGAGGAGCCAACCCAAACAAAATGTGTTCAGATGGATCTTATTCTCCTCCAGAATTAAAAAACATCAGGATTCTCTGCTAGTTTGGTGCCTTATCATGACCCAGTCCTAATGCCAGAGGGAGGAAGCGAGGAAAACAAGGAGGTGATGAAAATTGCAGAGGGGCTTTAGATCATTAGAAACATTTCTGGCTGTTGCCGTAGAGGACAGGGTTAAAAAGAACATGAATCTTCCTGGATTTGGGAATCCTGTCTATGCTATACAATAACCCCTTCTAGTTGCTTACAAAATGAGGACAATAATGCCTCCAATACCATTACCCAGCTGTCTAAGTCTGCAGACAGCGCAGCGTGCAAATGCTGCCTGGGAGTCCCAGAATCTTCTGGAGACAGGAAGGAGAGCCTCATGGGCAGTCTCTGAACTTTCAGTTTTGTTTTCCATATTTATCCTAAGAAGTTACTAGCTGGTTAGCAGGTAAGGTAGCCAAGAAGAATAGATTCAAATACAGTGAAAAGGTAGGTGGAATCCTGGTTAGTAATGGTCATAAGGAAGTGAGCATATAACCATGTGCTTCTCTGTTTATAGGTGGTAAGTCTTAAGTCTGGCAGCCCTATGTCCAACGTCCATTCTGAGCTCTTGGCTGTCCTTGCTCTACTCTCTTATCTACTGGCCTTAGAGCCTTAGTTATATATTTAGTCCCTAGTTATTTCTTGATAAATGTCCAAGGTGGGGATTGTTTACTTCAAGTTTCCTATTACAGAAAATGCACTTTTCCCTTAGATATTGGGATGGTGAGTTGGTAGCAAGTAGACAAATTAGCAAATATGGAGAAGTTAGAATTGCATTAGAACATTTATTTTTTAAAATAATCTTGGTATCTATTGTATCAAAGTATTCAACATAAAGTGGATTTTTAAAATGATCTGAATTAGCTCCTATATGTTGCTTTATCTTAAAATAATTTGGATTAATAATACAGTTTGTGCATGTCAGCATGTTGCTATACTGGTAAATATCTGGGTAATTACCAATAACTGGCTCTCTGACTGAGAGCTACCTCTCTTCTTTGAGAACTAGCCCATCCAGTGCACCCAGATTGAAGCGTCTCTCCTATGGGCCTCCCTGACAGCATCTACCTCTATTCTGTCACTGGATTGTTAACACCTTGCAAAGAAAAGGCTTCCAGAACATCTGCTACAAGCCAGAGCTCTATTTACATGGATGGTGATTGTGTGTTGTCATTTACTGCTTTGAGCATTATCCTTGAGTGAAGTAAGAAAGTTTGGATACACAGACATACCCATGTAGACACAGATACACACACACACACACACACACACACACACAGAAACACATGGAGTTCCAAGCACTAATTAGACAAATATATTAAGGGAAGAGCTCTGGGTTTCAAGATCTTTTCTTTGAAAGAAATTGTATGTATGTGTGCATGTGTGTGTGTGTGTGTACAATAATTAACTCTTCTTATTTATTTCTGGTACTTTTTTATACTGAAATTCCACACTAAGTTGGACATTTCTTCTCTAAGAGTACTGAAACTTATATCAGGTATTCACAATTTCTCCCAGCAAGGAAGAAAGGGTAATATGTTCTTACACATTTTAGAGTCTGCTGGGCTCACATTAGTGCAGTGCTTACCATTTCAGAAATCAGTCAGGGCAATTCCCTCTGTTTTTTTTTTTTTGGTTCTCTGATACTCATTACTCATTTGAACAAGTAATCCTCAAAGTTACTCAGGTTATATTCCTTTGGATTCTGATAGTCTCCTTTTTAAGGTCAAAACATAAAAACTATTTAGTATAAAGCCTTAACAATGTAGTTTTCTGACTAGCTCCCCTTTATTGGTATTGAATAAATCATGTGAAATATAGTTTGATACTGAGGTGGCATTCTTTGTTGACCTGATAGTCATAGACCTTGCCATACTAATTAATGTTGTGCATGTAAATCCATCCACACATCTCATTTATAGTTTGCTATTAGGAAGGGATTAATGTATCCTGAAATTGTCAGCCATGATTAAAGTCACAACATTCAGATTTACACACATTTGGGTTTAAATTCAAGCTTCTTGATACATTCAATCATGCTGATTTCTCTAAACTTGGACTTCTTCATTTGTATCCTGGGAATGAATCACTTGAATAGCTGTTTTAAAGGCTCTCATTTAGATTCTCATTTAGATTAAGAAGAGTGGCTCATGAAAGTTCTTGGTATACTACCTGACATCACAATGAGAGTTGTATTTTATTTTCTCTTATTATATGGTGAACATTTTCAAATGGATGAGTTTTTGGTTTGGCTGCTTACTTGCAT
>LOEQ01002715.1:133898-150394 GCA_001685075.1 Bramus lutescens
ATCTATCTATCTATCTCTTACTAGGAACTTTAAATACCAACTCATCTGGACCAACGCAAACTCTGAAATTCTTTTTACTTGACCTACTAAAAACCTTTACTGGAGAAAAATGCAAAAGTAAAGTCCCTCTAGGCATGGGATTCTTTTAACACACTTTGTCAAACCCCAGTACTTGAACTCAACCCATGGTAGGGTCTGTGTCTCTTTAGCCTTAAAAAATACTGAACTCAGATAGGTGCTCAGTGAACTATGCTAAAGAAGGCAAGAATGAAAGAAGATGGCTGAACACCTCTAACATAAAAAAGAAGCCAAGAATGTGTCTATTAATAAATATTTAGAAGAAAACTTGATGCCATGTCAATTTAGATAGACAACAGTAATCAGTTCCTTCTAGGGACAATGATCTTTCCTGCTACTAGTTTTTGACGAGATTTACAGTACCAGGCATGGTTCCCCCTTGTTTCAAATGTGAGCAAAGAGCAGCAGTCTATCCATATAATGGTAGTACCATGATTACACAAGTGGGCACACCTTGCTTGGAATCACAGCTGATTTAAGACCACTGATGCCTGAAGGGAGAATGAATTCAGCTCCCTTCTAGCTCCGTTTCTCCCTGTCTTGCATTCAAGGTGTGTGGTATCATCACTAATATGGCCTTATCGTCTAGTTCTGGGGAGCGACAAAGTGGAGGGTTAAAATTTTTATTGTTTAGAGGCCTCTATGATCTTCCTGGCAAGCAACTCATAGGAGGTATATAATTCCTGGGACTAGGGTTTTCTGATTAATGTTGGTACATATGGAAACCCAGATATTCACATCTAAGTTCATATGCAGGGATGCATTTGTTTAGAATACAAGCTAGAGGCTGGAGATATGGCTCAGGGCTGAAGAGCACTTGCTGTTGCCCTTAGACAGGACTGGAGTTCAGTTCCTAGCATCCATATTGAGCTGCTCCAACTCCATGGGATTGGTGAGGTCCTCTTCTGGTCTTTGAAATTACCCACACGAGTTCATATACACCCACGACCTTCCCACAAATCATTCTTTAGAATACAACAAACTTTTGTAACTTTAAGATGATTCAGATGAGTGAAAATGAGGACCCTGTTAGCTTCTCTAAAATGTTTAGGTGCAGATGAGTAGCATCCACAAGAATAAATTGTCCCCTCTCGAATCAATCCTAACTTATTATCTAAGGCCATTTACTTGGGAAAAATAAGACATTTCCAAGTTTTAAAAAAATTGTGAAAGTTATTTCAAAATCTTGTAAAGGAAGATAGAAAATTGTTATTGGAGTGGAGATTGGAAAATGCTTCTGCTTTATATTTTGGCATCAAGGCTAGTGGGCAGAAGACCCATCATCTCAAGATGATAAAGGGAAATGACAGCTGTCTGCGTCACTCTCGTTAAGAGTGGCCCTTCTGCCTTCTGCTCTACTTCGCCATTCTTAATAATTGTGGTTTCCTGGGGGGTTCTCTGTTACATTTTTTTTAAGTTCGGCTAAGGAGCTAAACCCATGTCCAGCTCACACTGAAGCTTTTCGGTTCCCTGGACTCTTGAGGAGTCACTTAGAACTCCTGCCCTGCAACCCTGCCATGGAATAATGCTTTGGAAGAAAAGTGCTAAAGTGCTGGCTGGATCCCTGTTAACACCTAATTTCCGTTCATTTGGTGAAACCTTAGATCTTTCTTCCAGAGGAATGATCAGCAGACGTAAGTTGAAATAGAGTAAAATTTATCAGCAGCCCAAGCGTATGTGAACTCCCATTGATGTTGCAGCATCACGGAAAGAAGCGGTAGGTTTGGGTCATTGTGAGTCTAAGATAGTTTATCAGGGCAGAAGAGCTTAATGGGAAATACAGAGCCCTTTGTGGTGTAAATGCATTTCTTTAGCATCACATCAGCAAGTAAGGATTTAGGAACGAGGACACTGGGTTCATGGGAGTACCAGATGTGTGGCCCTGTGGTCCACATGCCCATGTGAGCTTCTCACAGCCATCATGGTTTCCCACATGCCCATTCTCACCTAAGTACCTATGGCTCTCTACTGTTCCACCGAGGATATCCCCTGGAGTGCTGGGGCCTTACTCTGATGCCGGGAAGTACAGGACAGTTAAGGACCCCAGTGACGAACCTGAGTCCATGTGGAATGGAACAGGAAGGTTGTAGTCCTGATTTCAAGGTTCTCAGTGGGATAATTTACTTGCACCGTCTACATTGCTTCTCACATGGAAAATAGCAGAAGGTGAGCTCTACTTGCCAATGTAGTATTCTGGACCCACAGCTGTATTGAACATCACTTCCTATTCTCTTATGTCTCCGAGGTTCTCTTCCAGAAGACCTTGTGCCATCTCTGCTTTGAAAGCACAACTAAGACATAATTCTCATTCTACAGGCAACCGATTTTGAGAATTTTAGGGCTAGTTTTATTTTTTGTGTGTGCCTAAAGTCTCTTTTCTTATCACATGAAGTGATTGGACCAAGTTGATTATTTTTCCACTTATTGAGATAAATTTCCATTTAGTTAGAGTTGCAGAACTCTTTTTTTTTAAAAAATTAAAATCAAATATTAAACAGTGTTAAAATGTGAAACAGAATCAA
Organism: Bramus lutescens; assembly: GCA_001685075.1. NCBI lineage: Eukaryota > Metazoa > Chordata > Mammalia > Rodentia > Cricetidae > Bramus > Bramus lutescens. Next base: position 136,499 of record LOEQ01002715.1, read on the forward strand.
CAAACAGGTGATTTTATGGGAGGAAAGGGAAGTGGGAATGGTATAATTTATATCATAATCTCAAAAATAAAGAAAAGGAAGCTGTGTTTTTAATTGAAGTAGGATAATGACACTTTCCCTTGTCCTTTATTCCCTCTATCTCCTCTCACCTACCCTTCCTCAAAATTCTCCCACATCCCTCTACCACTCTCAAGTTGATAACCTTTTTTCTCTGATTAGTATTGTTTTCCTTTTCATTTGATTTATTTTATTATAATTGGTGATGTGTGTATGTGCACAGGCACAGGTATATGTAAATACAACCTGTGGAGCCCATTTTTCTTATTTGTATGTGTGGTTTCAGCGCTGACCACGCTTCATTGAACAATCAACAAGGGGGCTCCTCCCTGGGAAAAGCGAGTCCTCCTCCCAGCAGGAGTCGCCTGTTGTTCTTTGGCTAGTGGTGGGACCCTGTGAAACTTTCTGCTTCCCCATATTAACATGTACATGGATATTGCCATTGTTCTGGTCTTATTTATGCAGCCATTTCTAGGAAAGAGTGCTTTGCTTGGAGTGATCACAGAAACCAGGGAAGTTTAGAGAGACCACAGGTGGGAGGGTGCTTGGAATAGAATATACAGGTGATATCTGTGGGAAATGAAATAACAAAGGCAGGGCTCTAAGTGGGAAGGAGAGGGAGTTCAGTACATAGGACAAGGAGGGACGAGGAAGAAAAAACATCAAGATTGTTTAATAAAGCCTCAAGGAGTCATACTGTATTATTTTTCCCTAAAATTAGATATAATACATATATGTGTATCTATATATCTTTATATAGCTATATCTGTATGTATATTTATACCTTTATGCCTTAAAGTAAGTTAAACTACTTAGGTTGACAATGCCCCAAAAGAACCATAGACTAGCAAAACCCCCCGTACCTGACATGAGAAATCTCCTTTCGAATCCAAATGATTTCCAAAACAATATGGATTATTGATGTAGCCCTTGGTTGCCCCTGAGGGGTTGAGACTTGGCCTCTGTTACTGAAAATACCTCTCAGGAAAGTTAAAGTCTGCTTTCTTTTATACGTCAGGCCCTTACTTCTTTGTAGCTCCCTGGGGCACAATTTTAAAACAACCACACTAGATGGTCTTGAACTCTCGGGATTCTAGGGATGGGCAGAACTTGTTGGTGAGCTGGGTCATAATATTTGGGGCTTTTATCCTGTAACTCACATTCTCAACACTGAGTGGCTTGCGCCTGTGCGCATGTGTGCTCAGTGAACTCCCACATTCCAAAGACCAAATCAGGTGTGTAATTTCCTGGCCGGTGGCATGGCATGGCTCTCCAGAAACATTAGTACAAACACTCCAAAGTCTAATGCCATCGTAAGTGTTTATGGTGGTAAAAAGTATCCCTTGCTTAGCTTTGCTCTGAACATTATAAGGACTTCAGATTTTCCACAATTTCATCTTGAAAACAAGTTCAGTAATGCATTCATCTTTAACAGATGAAACGAATATGGAACTTATAAATATTTCAAGAAGGCAGTGTACGCTGAAATCCTGTTTGTCATTCTCAAAGCTTTCCTTTTGGCTGTTTCTGTGATTTTCTAAAGTTGTTTTCCTTTCTGCACTAAGGTATTTTGACTGGAGTTCTAAGATGAGATGACTTCTTCCTGGAAGCATCCTTCTGGCTGTTTACTTCCTTCTTCCCACGCTCTCTGCCTGAGCTGGGGTGTGTGCTTTCATCACCCTGTCTTCCCCCATTATTTTCCTAGACTATGGGGTACATCCCTTTGTCCTTCCAGGTAGACCACAAAACCTCCACTGACTGTGCTCCCTGGGAGTGGTTCCAACCTATCATTTACCCTGAAAGCCTTCCTAGAGGACTCTTTCTCTTCCTCTCAAACCCTGACTTGTATTTAAATTATAGAAACACAAAAGGAAAAAAATCCCAATTTGTAATTTTAGTTTCAACAGGAATAGCTTTCATCTCATATCCATTGCTCATCAAATCTCCCTTTGTAATCATTTTCCTTTTCTTTAGAATTTCATACATGTATACAATAAAATATGATCATGTATACCCTGATTTTTCCCATCCAACTCCCCCATATGCCCTCCATGTGACCTTTCTCAACTTTGTATCTTAGTTTTCTATTTGATTTTGTTTTTATAACCTACTAAGTCTAGTTTGAAATGTCTATAAATGCATGGCTATATAGGGCCATCCACTGGCTCATGGGAAACCCACCAGTGGCCACATCCCTGGTAAAGAGTCATTCTCCCCCACCTCCCTCCACCAGCGCCAATCCACTACCAACAGCTTCTCAGTATGAGGTACAGCCTGGAGATCTACTACCTCATTCATGCTAGGACTTCCTCTGGCTTTATTTTTCTATATATCTTCTGTGTAGGTAGCATGGCTGTTGTTAACTCACGATTATGACAAGTGCAAAGGATAGTATTTCACACTACTCTTCCCTACCCACTGACTCTCACATCAGTTTTACCCCCCTCTTTTAGGCTCTTCCCTGACCCTTGGTGTGTGTGCAGGGGTGGTGGTTAATACAGATGCCCAATTTCAGTTTGGGTACTTAGTGCTTATGCTCAGCAGTGTGAGCAGTTAAACACTCTCTCCACTGACTGCTTCCCACCACAAAAAGAACCTTCTCTGACCACGATTGAGAGCAGCCCAGGCTGACTGGCATAAAAACAAATATAAAGAAGGCAATTTGACTGCATGGCAACTTGGTAAAATAATAATAACAGTTCCTATCCTAGACTTCCTCCAGCCATGGGCTTTTGGCCAGGATTATAATGCCAGGCATGAAATTTCTTCCCATGGAGAGGGCCTCAGATTCAGTCAGAAGGTGATTATTTGTCCTGCAAATGTGTCACAACTGGACCAGTAGGAATATTTTGCTTGTCAGGTATACTGAAATGAGCACAGCCTGCATAACACCTTCTTGAACTAGCAGGGAAGACATTCCTGGTTGGTTTGACTCTATTGGTTTCTCTATGTCCTGAAGCCAAATATAATGTCTTCAGCAATAGGGCCTTGCTTTCTGGTTATGCTGAGTAACCCAGGGAATGCCAATCGTCTGTGTTGTTTTGTGGATCTCTGGGTCTTTCTGACCAATAACTCGGAGGGAGGCCTTAAATTCTGATTTTCATTTCAAACCATTTTTTTTTTGTGGGAGCAACGTTACCTCTATCCTTCAATGCAAGGTAATTCCACTTGAACTTTTTTTAAAGCTATACTTTTAAATTATCTTATTAACTAATAGGTTTCCACTAGGAATAAAAAGATTGAAGCAGAGAGGGAAGTGGGAGTATTCTAGAAATCATGGCTTGAAGGGAGTGATGACTCAAAGGAAGGGGGTATAAACAGCCATATGGAAGCTCACTATCTCACAACCCAACTCAAATTATTCATCTAATCTTGTGTTTCTGGCTACATACTCCCATTCCCCCTGGAAGAGGAGCATACTTAAGAACAACGTTTAGAGAAGAGCTAGAATACCCCGTTCCCTCATGTTGCAAGAACAAAAACACCAACAAAGTCAAAAGCAAGCTTACCTTGAAAATATGTAATGCTCCCTTTCGTTCTGTTAAGAGGTTTTACATCTCCCAAACACAAATCTGAATGCTCTTAGCTTAGCAGTTGAAAGTGAACCTGAAAGTTACGGAGAAAGAAAATAACATGCTGAACTATCATGATCCAGCCCAGAGTCCAACATGTACCAAGTAGCTGGTGGTTTAGTTCCTTTGACAATTCCTCATCTCCTGGGCCATTTTCTGCAGTTTATCAATACTTTGAAATACAGGACAGCTGCTGTGTCAACACTGGCAATCCTAGAACATGCGATTTACTCTGCCAGGGCAACTATTTTGTTAAGTCATTCAGTTGCTTGCTTTGCCCTTGACATTGTTTAGTTCCCAGTGTTTGCTTTTCTTCCTTAAAATGTGTAGGCTACCGTGTGATGCCATCTGGATTCTTCCCCAGAACCCACCTGGGCAGGGGACTACACCTCATATGTCACCCACCTGACTGCAAGTTGTTTTAAGGCAGGAGATCATATCACAAAGAACCAAGTAACAATTCCCCTCCATTACTGCTCCTGAAAATGTGCTGCTCTAATAAATCTCTATTGCAACATATGTTTTAAGAGTTGTTCTTGCATAAGGCCTCATTAAGTACTTTCTGAAGGGCTCAGGACTTCGTGCTTTGGCCGTTTCTCAGAAGCACCAACTGGTTTTTGGTTGCTTTCATTTCTGTGTATGAATTATGTATCAGAAGTTTCTCTCCTACTGTGCTTGGCTTTCATGACATCCCAGGCTTTCACTTCTCTTTATTTCTTTATGAGATTATATGCTTTATCTTGTTCTCAGCCTGGCGTTTCCACCTTTGGACACTAATGTGAATGAGAAAACCCCCTTTATTTATTTCCTCTTGTCATAACCAGCTCCATGTTTAGCTATCCTCATGGTCAGCTTATACCCCACAGAGATGACCAAAATCCTGCTGGCAGATGCCGGCGTGGTGGTACTCTTACCACACACTAATTTGTGGGGGCATTCCAGTGAGGGAAATAACAATTTTCTTCCCTGTTTTAGTTCCAAGATCCTTCAGCACATGAAGCCAGCATGTCTCTGCATTGTGTTTTATATTATTTCTGGGCAGGAATCACTGCTGATGTGTTAGCTCCTTCAGCACCAATGCTCCTAAGCATTGGCCAGCATTTAGCATAGCTAAATACTATACTTAGTACTTGAAGGACTTTGTAAGGTTTTGCTTGTTTATAATCGTCACCTTCCTCCTTCCTGTGGAACATCCTCTGGCATGGCTATAAGCTGGGTTTGTTCTTTGCTCTTTTGCTGTGGCACTTACCAAAAGATGCTTCCAGACTAAGACCTTGGAGTGGTATTTCATGCCGAGGAATCACCCAGGAGTCATATGCTCAGCCTGCTTTAGGGTGTTAGGGGCTGAGACAGACCCTCAGATTTATTGTGTTGTCTAGTTCTGTCAACCTGATACTAGAGTTACGGAGGAAAAAACAAGAGCAGTTGAGGAATTGCCTCCATCACATTGGCTTATGGGTATTTCTGAGGGGACATTTTCCTGATTAATGATTGATGAGAGAGAGCCCAGCTCACTGTGCATTCTGTCATTCCTGGGTAACTGATCCTGGGTGATATAAGAAAACTAACTGAGGAAGCCATGAGAGCAAAGCAGTTAAGCAACCTTCCTCTGTGGTTCCTGTCTCTGCTCCTGTCTGAGTTCCTGCCCTGACTTCCCTCTGAGATGTACTACAATATGGATGTATAAGCTAAGTAAAAAGGTTCCTCCCCCAATTTGGTATTGGTCAATGGTTTATCACAGCAACACAAAGTAAGCTAAGACATTTATCTTTGTATCTCAATAAGAGTCAGATAAAACCCTGTTTTCTTGTGGCCCATGTTTTTGGTTATGGGCAGTTGGTGACAGAAAATATTATCTGTTTCATACTCAGGATGCTCTTGACATTCTTCCATGTGTGTTGATTAAGCTACTCAGCAACCAAAGGAGGCAGGGGCTAGTTACCCAATATGTCCATGGGTCTCAACTTGTTCCTCTCATCAGTCAACCTGCCTTTTCCTGCCAGTTCTTTATTTTGCCATGATGTTTTGCTTTTCTCAGTACTAAAAGTTCTCCCCCACTTTAAAAACTTCTTTATTATATTATATTATTATATTTATTATAATATTATATTATANATATTATATATATTTATTATATTATAAAGTAATTTTATTTACTTTTCATAACCAATGCTTTGCTTATTTTCATTTTAAAATTTAATTTCCTTATTTATTTTACATCATGACCTCATTTCCCCCCTTCTCTTCTTCCATTTCCTTCCCTCCGCCTCTCTAATCCACTCTTCCCCTGTTTCTGTTTCTAAAAAATGGGGTACAGATCTAAACAGAGAATTCTCAATAGAAGAATCTCAAATGGTGGTAAAACAATCAAAGAAATGCTCAACATCCTTACCCATCAAGGAAACGCAAATCCAAACTCTGAGATTCCACATACACCTGTCAGAATGGCTAAGATCAAACACACAAGTGGCATCTTATGCTGGAGAGGATGTGGAGTGAGGGGAACATGCCTCCATTTCTGGTGGGAATGCAAACTTGTATAGCTTCTTTGAAAATCAGTTATGGTGGTTTCTCAGAAAATTGGGAATCAATTTACCTTAAGATCCAGCTATACCATTCTTGGGCATATACCCAAAGGATGCTCAATCATACCACAAGGACACTTGCTCAATTATGTTTGCAGCAGCTTTGTTCATAAAAGCCAGAACCTGGAACAACCTAACCAATTCTTTTGATGCTTCTGGTAAAGCAAAGATAGTGCAGAGAAGAGCCAAGCTTCAAGAGGAACCGTTTCTCCCATTGCCTGGATGCTAGCCTCCTGTGCTTTCTCCTCATCTCTTCTCCTCCCTCTCACCTCAGTGCTGGCCTAGTTCCACATCTCTGTAACCACTGTACCATTCACCCTTCTCAGGAAGCAGACTTCTCAACAAGTCTTTAAAACACACGACTTTACTCTGACTCCCTTGGTCAGTCGATGACAAATTTAACAAACGGAGCAGTGAAGTGATCGTCTGAGAGCCAAGAAATATGTCAGAGTGATCTTTGAGGGACATAGTTTGTCCATGTTGGGCATCCTCTATGTATCTTTCCCACATCAACCCCGTGTTCTCAAAAGGCAGACTGATTCCTTTGGGTCTGTGTTATCTCAGGCCACTTTATATATCCCGCAGCACAACATCTATTTCAGGCTCTTATGACTGCATGTTTGTTTTTCTTTCCTGTTAGCTCATGAGACCCTTTACGGTAAACTTTCTGCCATTTCTCCACTTGTCCCCTGAGCCTTAAACAGCACTTGGCACACTGAAGCCGCGGGATGATTTGTTCAGTGAATGAATGCTTCCACGGTACACGTCAGGGTGGTGGTTCTTGCTTATTTCCTTGAGTCTTGCTTTCTGTAGTTCCTGTTGTTGAGGAGGTATTGAAAGATAGACATAAATGAGAACATATGACAATGTGGATCCCAACCACAAAGGTATCACCACAAATACTCCATTTTCAAGTTAAAAATTTTTAGTTAAGACCAAACCTAATCTACTCACATTATAAAATCCCCTTTATTAAAACTAAGACATGAGCTTCATTCAGCGTGGAGGTCACGTTTCAAAATAGAAATTTCAGCATTTATGGTCAGGGCTTTCGAGAGGCAGTGGGAATTCTGTTAGCACATGTGTATCTGAAACTTGAGGTCATCTCATGCGGTTAGGGAAGCTCTCAATTTACATATGAAATATGACCAAATTGTTTATATCCCTGGGTTTCCGACATGATTTTAGCTTGACCTGTGGTAAAGTTCGCCATGTAGACACAGAAGGAGACGCACCTTCATCCCAAGCTTTAGCTCACAGCACAAGGAAGTTATTAAAGAAGTCAGAGGAGAAGAAAAAGAGAAATAGCCTTGCTTCTGGTAGACGAAAGCAAGCAAATGCAGATTTAGTCAATTGATTTACTTTTAAGTAAGCGACCAGATGTTTTCTGTTAGGTCTCTGGTGAAAATTCAGTAGGCGCCAGTGATACTGTACGGCAGGCGGCTTCTGATCAAATCTGAAGGGAAAATAGGGGCTGTTCTTACTAAATAGGCTTGTACACAGCAAGCTGGTCACTCGGGAAGATCTTTCTCTCCAATGGGAATTGAACGTTCCTTCTTTGTCTGTGCTCTTGCCCATCTCCACGTTCCCCTTGCCTTTTATCCCATAGAGTAGGGCACTTGTGTGCTTTTGTGTGATTTGGAAATACTAGTTGTCGAGACTCATCACCTCTTAGATGGCAGGGTCTTGCATTTTCTAAACCATCAGAAATACCTGTGGTGTCCCCTGCCTTTACCTGGGTTGTGGTCTCCCTTTGCACAGTCCAGTGTGAAGAGGGCTGAGGTACTTCTTCCCCTCCTGTTATCTTCATAACCCATCTGCCAGTCTTGCTATGGAAACATTAACCAGAACTCCACACACTACCACTTCAAAGGCTTGCTCCTCCAAAGACTTTTAGGAGCCTCCATCTTCAAAAATGCCAGCTTCTCATTTTTAGCTCCTTGCAAAAGCACTAGTGTCCATAAGAGCTGTTTCTTTCTCATAAATGCTCTAGTTCTATTTGTACTCTAATAGGTATAGAATTTCTTTGCCAAACAGTCTTTTCTTACACTTTCTGGTATGCATTTTTTTCTCCCAGACATCCGTCCTGTCACCCATCTTTGGATGAAAAGTCTGCCTGGTTAAAATGCCTTTTGATCAGGAGTATCCTGAATGGTTTGAGGGCATGATGCTTAGGATGTGGTGGGCATGTAGTAATGGTTATTGACAGAAGATATGACATATTGCTGATATAAACAGACTGTATGCTCAGGAAAACTGCCTTAGTCCAACGCAAATGTCCAATGAAGGAAATGAAAGCAGCCCAGTTACCAAAGAAATCCATTCCTTGGTTATATTTTCATCATGATCTGTTCTCTTATCGCCTACCCTTTTTCTGTTATTCAATAACATTAGTGTACGTAGACATTTGCAACCATGACTCCATATGGAGGAGCGATGCTAATATTTAGAATTACGTATTCACGGTTGTTATAGAATAAGCAGATCTTTAAAATTGCTCTCATGGTGCTTGCTGGCTAAGCAAGCCTTTTACCATCTAGTAACTCTTTTTCTGTGGGAGATGGGATAAGTAACCATTGTTTCTGATACCCGCCCAGAATAGATTGACGTCTCTTTGGAACACAACTCATTGCCTGCCTAAATTAAGAGGAACGGCTGACAGAGAGGGTAACATGAAGACACATGGAAACTCTTGTCTGGTCCCTTTCCCCATGCAGCTGCACTGGGTCTGTTCTGATTTCCAATCCTCAGTGTCATCCTTTCTCCTGTCCCTCAAACTAAAACATCTGCGGCAGGAAAGAGCAGGCGAGTGTTTCCGAAGCTGGAGCCTGAGGAATGCTTCTTTGAATGGAGCTGACTTCTTACCCTCCCCAAGGGGCAGAGGTGTTGATGCGCTCCATCAGTAATGACCTCATAGGAAAGCCATGTGCATCGCAAAGCCACCACCACACCTGGCACTGATTCAGAGAGAAGCTGGAGCCTGCGTCTAAGTGATCTCTGAGACGGAACTACCCTGTCTCCAATCTAGGCATTCTGTAGGCCTCAATCTGTGAGCAGCTTGAGGGAAATCATGGAGGAATCTTTTCAAGCCGGATTTTTGCAGTGGGAACGGGGAACACCTGATTTCACAGCACTAACAGATTTTTAAATGCACTGCTTGGAAATGTTAAACTAATATTTTTCCCTCTTAAGTAAATCTTCCCTTAATTACTTATAAATTCAAGTCCTCACCCACTTCTTAGTCACCCTGATGGGCATAACACCTGTGAGGTAAACCATATATATGGCAGCCGTACACTGTCCATGTAGAGCTTTCAAAGAGAGGCAGATTGCAGCCGAGTTATCATATGGTTGCATATGAGATGGGCTGTGAGGGGTGGGGTGAGGAGAAGAGGAAAGCCAATGGAGGGCACTTCAGATAGGTTGGGGCTGGAGATATGCAGTCTAGGGCACAGTATTCAAAGGAAAATGGAAGTTACACAGTGAAGGAGAGACTTCTAGTCACAGAGAGCTGCATGAGCAAAGAAGCTGTGTTCTAGAAAGCAGCCTAGAATACCCTAGAACTGTGCACACATTTGTTCTCATGAGGCGTGAAGGACGAGTAGTCAGTGCGGATTCCTTCTTTCCTCCCTTCAGAGCCTCATTGTTGTTTTCAACTTCACTACAATGTTTTGTCAACAAAATCCAAACAAACAAAACCAATAACAACCCAAGCACAGGTCAGGCAGGGAGCCTTGGACTACATGACCCTGGTTGAGCCTTTGGTGCTCAGGGTAGCTCAGCTGATGAAGTTTTGAAAGCAGTACTATAACTTTTCAGAGTTAGAGCATAGATAGAGGGGAAATCTAGTCAACTGGCTTCACAGCTATCTTCCTGTTACTGGGCTGGGTCCCAGGAAAAGGAACTTCTTTCCAATAGGGACTTCATGTTCTTCCAAGAAAGAGTCTCCCATTTGTTTGGGTCCTTTTGGGCCCTTGATTATTTTCTACTTCCTTCCTTCCTTCCCTCCCTCCCTCCCTCNTCCTTCCTTCCTTCCTTCCTTCCTTCCTTCCTTCCTTCCTTCCTTCCCTTTTATTAACTTTCTAGATAGAAACAGAGACCAGTTACACAAAATTCAGTTACTTAAAAAATGTGTGCAATTGAGTGTTCTGTCCTTTATGTTGTTAAATAGTCAAAGTCCCTATTTATCTTTTAGGAGAATTGTGTGTTTGCCTGGGTCATAGTCTACTCCTTCCATACCCTGGTCTTCTAGACTTACCTTTCAGCTTTATCCCTTTAAAATTCTTTGTTGTCATTAGTATTAGAATCACTTTTGTAGCATGCAAAATTGACCATGCAGCTTTCTTGCTCAGTCACTGACAGGTTCTTTATTGAGCAAAGTACAGCATAAATTATATTGGATATTTCCAGCCATTCAGATATATGGTTCCTTGTCTATGAATTACCTTCTTTTCCTCTTGCACATTGATCCATAGTTTAGCGTCAGGGTACTTCCTGGTCCTAGAATACTCTATACTTTTGCCAACCTCAGCACCTACTGCATGCCAGGTAAGTATTTCTCAGTTTCCTAGGTATGAATACTTGCTGACAAAGATCGTGTTTGATCTTTGGTGTTTTTGGACATGAGAGGCAAGGACAACTTCTCTATTTGTGATGATAGGATACACTTAGAACAGCAGCAAGGGATACTTTATTTAACTACTTTCTGTGTGTCTTCACACACTGGACTTCAAGCACAGCATGAACAGAGCCATGTTGTTAGCATCTCCAGTATAATTCACTTAAAAATGAATGCACATATACGTTTAAGCCAAAAAGATACAGTAGAAAAAAATGACTCTCTTTGCAAAGAAAGATAAGTTTCTACTCAACGTGAAATATAGAAAAAAGAGGAAGTTAAACTTCTGAAAATTGATGATTTTTTGAGAGTCCTGTATATATTTTAATGATATTCATTCTTTCCATTCTTCAAAGATTTCCCCCTCCCCTATCTACCCAACTTAAGCCTCTCAGTTTTTTTTTCTTTTTTTTTTTACATTGAGACAAATTGTGCTGCCTAAATACTTCTGAATATATAACCTTCTGCTAGAGTGTGGTCAACTAATTGAGGGGGACACTCTTAGAGTAAATTGCCTTTCTATCTCCCAATAGATAAAAATTACCCATAGCTCCATGGCTGAGGTGCTACATTGCATATCCCCTTTCATGCATGGGTTTCATCTGGTTTGGGCTTACACATATAGGTCTAGTACATGTTGTCACATGTGCAGCTATTCTGATGTGTGCAGAATATATTGTTTTCTTGTAGTTATCCACTTCCTTTGGCTCTAATGCTCTTCCTACTCTTTCTTCTACAATGATCTCTGAGACTTTAGAGGGAGTAGTATAATATATATGTCCCAGTTTGAGCTGAGAATTGTGCAGTCTCTTATTTTCTATGCCTTGGTCAGTTGTGGGTCTCATATACTGCAATTCGAAGAATCTCTGATAAGGGTTGAGAGATTCGTTCATATGTGGGCATAACATTGCATCATTAGGAATCATCTTAATGCCATGCCCAGTTAGAAAAATAACAGTATGTGCTTTTGAGTTGGACTTCTTCTCCTTCTTCTATGCCTATTATTCTTAGGTTTGGTCTTTTCATGGCATCCCGCAGTTCCTGGATATGGAAGGGAAGGGAGCAGAGAAAAAAATGTATAGCTCAATAAAATAAATAAAAAAATTATAAAAAGAAAAATAACAGTATGACGTTTTCCACTCAGTCTATGACCTATTTACCATAAGTTCTTGGCCCAGTCATGGTGGCGGGTGTTGATTTCATCTGGTTAAATAAGCAGGGCTTTAATACAACTAAAAAGTGGTTGATCACTCCCGTGACATTTGTACCACTATCACACTATGGAAAGTTATAGCAGTTCTACAGTGGTACTCATGGAACCACATTAATGACATTTCTATGATGATAGATGTTACTAGGTGAGAAAAATTACATTACATTGATTTCAAACACACCCAAATCTTCACCACACCTTGGAAATACAAGTTCTGAAACAAAACTTCACAGCTCTTGCTATTAAAGAGTAAAGTCTACTTTTTTCAACATTAAAATATAGGCTTGTTTCATGACTTTCTTTGGCCAAGAAAATCTTGTGGAAATTGCCATACCCTCATTCTGAGTATAGAATTCCAATGACCTTGTGTAGTTCTGCTGTCTCTTAGGATCCTGCCACAACGTGAGAACAAAGCCAGGATATCCTGACAGAGGATGAGAAACCATGTGGAGCAGATATGAATCATCCTATCTGAGGTCTTTGTGGATGAATCAATCCTCAAGGGACCTGCAGTTGACTGTAGATGCTAGACATGACTTCTTCATTGAGCCCAGCATAAATTGTAACCAGCAGAATCATGGGCTAAATGACTCCTTGTGCCATTAATTATAGAGCAATGCTATGCAGAGAACTATTTCTCAGCAATAACCTACTTGTAGCTTATTTAACAATTTAATTCACATGGTAGTTCCTTGAGTACCTTCTATAGGAAAACCATCATTGTAGGTTTTAGTGGGATACAAATATAAGTGAGATATGGGCCCATTTGTAACTAAGAGGAAATTAACCCTCTTGGGCTACTTCAAAACCTAAGTGATTATAAGTGGAACTTTAATAGTTCATTCCCAATTAGTTGATGGTTGCTAGCTCCAACCTGGAAAAATAAGATAAAAGAAGAGGAAGATTCTCTAGAATTAGTTAAAAGTGATGTAGTCTGAGGTCTTTAATGGAGGCAGTAGGCTGTCCTGGCTACTAGGTGCTCTCTGCTCCCAAGGTTAAGATTAGGTACTAAGAATAATTGCTGTATTATGCTATGTAATGGGGAAGAAGTATTTCAAAGTCTAGTTAAAGACAGATTAAAACTATTCTAAATCCAGTGGAAATCATATGAATGTTTTTGACATTTTTACATAAGGAGCCATTGTTATGGAAAAGGACTCAGTTTCCAATAAATTCTAAATAGCTCAAAGGTTTCCCATAGAATGATGTTCCAGGTATGCTTTTAGCAACCAATGTTTATTCCCAGAGAAATGCTGAGAACATAATAGAGTCTCAAAAACAATAATTGACTTGAATCAACTTTAAGAGCTTTCTTTTTTAATTATTTTGCCAGAAGTGAAAGAAGAATGAACATTTAACTAATTTTCTGTTGATTTGTGTTCAAATAATCTCTTACTCATTTAAATATCTAGAAAAATGAGAATAATTCTTAATTAGTTTGGTTAATAAGATACTGACATTTTTATCACATATTTATGATTTCCCTAATAAAGACAGTAAATAATAACTAGAAATTTGAACAGTAAAATAGCAGTACTTGTGTTTTGGTTATAGCATCAAACCTCATTTCATGATGGTACAAGCAAAGTACTAATGGAATTTCTGGGTGTTCATGTACGCATGGAATTCACAACAAAACTGATATTTATATCCTGCTAAATTAGTTACTTTTCTTTTTCTGTAATGAAGTGCCATGACCAAAAGCAAAAGAAGAAAGAGCTTGTCATCTTACAGCTCCAGAGGGGGCACCCATAGTGGCTGGGCAGGTAAAAGCTGATCATATATTGTAGTGATTAAGGGAGCGGGCCTGCTTTTCGACCCGCCCAGCTCCCGCACAGCTAGCTTATACCC
>LOEQ01002716.1:44397-60885 GCA_001685075.1 Bramus lutescens
AAAAAAAAAAAAAAGAAAAGAAAAGAAAAAGAGAAATAGGAGTCTGACTGTTTAAGGAGGTGTTGAAGTTGAGGTGTTAAGGGCTGAAGCAGATTTCCTAATACAGGTAGAAAATGGTAGGGTCTATTAGGATCTAGTGTTGGCTATTGGAGAGAGGAGAATTTGAAGGGCTCTTTTGAGAGGAGGTATAGTTTTGTCATAGACTTGATATGTTGGGACAAGCAGTTGGTCAGGCTTGATTGAATTGAGTTTTTTTTTTCTAGAGTTTTATCAGGCAGAGTAAACATCTGTGAGACCTGTATGTTGTCTTGGAATTGGGGGTTTAGCAAAGGTACACTACTGATGTCTCTAATAGAAGGGTAAAGCTGCATGATTAAAGAATGCCTATTGGGTTGGGTATTGGTGGTGCATGCCTTTAATCCCAGCACTTGGGAGGCAGAGGCAGGCAGATTTTAGTTTAGGCCATCCTGGTCTACAAAGTGAGTTCCAGGACAGCCAGGGCTATTAAAAGTATGCCTCCGTGGGATGTGACCTCTGTGGCCTCAATTCAAGTGAGCTTGGCTTATTAGGCAAACATTTGACAAGACTACACACTGAACTGGTGAGTGAGAAGACAGAAAGAAGTGAATTTATGTTACATTTGACTATGAGAGTGTTGGAAGAGGTGTGCTAAGCCCATGGAGCTAGAGTTATATGGATAATATGGACAGAGGGAAATTATTAATTGCATCCGTTTAAATAAGTGGCTGAGTAGGAAATGCACTCCAGGTAGGAGTTAGGGCAAGCAAAGGCAGTAGTCTTCCATGAGGGTCCAGTTGTATTAGTTGAGTTTATGGGTCTTTGGGGGATGGTAAAGCAAGAGGGAATGAGACCAGGAGGAGCAGAATAACATATCAGAATGGTTAAAAAGGACACTATTAGGTGATTTCAGGAAGGCAGGTAAAGAGTATGACAGTAGTCATCAGGAAAGATGCAGCCAAACCCTAGGCCAAGTATAGAGGTCCAGAGCTATTGGAGTGCGGGATGTGAGATCTCTTTTAAATTATTTAACATTTATTTATTTGTTTTATATCTATGGGTGTTTTGCCAGCTTGTATGTCTGAGCATCATGTGAATGCTTGGTGCCCTGTATGTCCAGAAGAGAGCACCAGATCTCCTGAGACAGGAGGGCTAAACAGTTGTGAGCCACTATGTGGCTGGGAATTGAACCCAGGTCCTCTGGATGAGCAGCTAATGCTCTAACTGCTGAGCCATCTCCAGCCTGGAGGTGAATGTTTTGTTGTTGTTGTTGTTTGTTTCTTTTTTGAGACAGGTTCTCTCTAATATCCTTGACTGACCTGGAACTCGCTCTATAGACCAGGGTGGCTTTGAACTCACAGAGATCCGCCTGCCTCTGCCTCCTGAGTGCTGGGATTAAAGGGATGTATCTTCACACCTGGGTGTGAGATCTTAAAAGTACAGTTGGAAGGAAAAGTGGGCTGAGGAGTGTCTTAATTGTGAATTTAGAGAGCTTCTAAGAGTTAGATTAAGGGGACTGGAGATGGCTCAGTGGTTAAGAGCATTGGCTGCTCTTGTGGAGGACTCAGGTTTGAATCCCAGCACCCACATGGCAGCTCACAAACATCTGTATCTCCAGTTCCAGGGGATCTAACACTTCTGCTGACCTCAGTGGGGTCCTGTAAGCATGTGTTGCACAAACATACACATGGGCACACATGCACATAAAATATCTGTTTAAAAAATAAAAAGAACTAGATTAACCATTTCAGCCTTTTCAGATGATAGAAGGTTGCCAAACAAGCATAGAAAACATACCACAATTTTGATGCTTTCATTTGAGCTCTTAATATTGAAAAGGAAAGCTGAGCATTTTCAGACTGTAGGCATAGGGGTGGGGATGGGGAGGAAGGGAGGAGCAAAGCAATGTTCAAGAGAACGGTGAGTGGTGGCCTGTTAGGTTCTCCCTTCCTCTCTCCCCTCTGCTTACAGAATCTGCTTCTTCCCTTGTGTCACGATCTGCTGGGACTATTTTATCTGTGGCCATCATGCTGGGGGAAAATGGTGACACTTAGTTGGGTTTTCTGAGAACGTGGAGGAGTGGGCCTGGGGATTAAGGTTGGAGTGGAAGGCTGTTGGTCAGCTTGGTTGTTATCCTAAGACTTGTCAGAGTGGGCCTGGCAATGAATAATGGGCACTTCGGTTAGAAGCCCCGTGGCTTCTAGTAGGGTCAACATCTCTGAGACATGTCTAATCATGGCAACATGGGCAGTGAGGAGGAGACCCTTCCTTTCCAGATGACTGTGTACAATGCATTACATGAAAAAGAAATTACATTTCTGCCCTTGGTGAACACAGTTCTGCCTTTGAGCTTATTACCCAGAAAAAGTCCAGGTTCTAGGACCTCTGTTAAACTCTGTCCTGCCACCATGAAGCTGTCAACACCCAAGAGCCAGGTAGTCTGGGGTGAGGGTATTGTAAGGGGGCCTCAAAGTGAGGGTCTGGCGGTAAGTTTTGTGGTAAGTTCTGGAGTTTGTGCAAAGGTTGGGTATTTGTTGACTCTGCTGAGATCCAGTAGAGAGCTCTTGAACTGACATTGTCAAGGACCTGATGAAACATAAACTGTCATACTGGTCCAGGGTTAATTTGGAGTCCTTTCCAGCCAGAAGGGTGACAGCTGTCCCATGCCACGGGGGCTAATGACTTGGAAGGGTAAACGACTGGGCTCCCCGAGGGCCCCAGGATTTGAGTACAGAATTCCTGGGAATTCTGTTCTCTCTTATTCATGTACAGAGAAAAGGGCTTGGTGACGCAGGAAAAGCTGATGCTGCTACAGAAGTCGTGTAGGACGTTAGGGAACAGGAAGAAGGAACTTGTAAGCTTGTATCATAGAACTCAATGGCAAAAGGAAGAATTTTGGCTGCTTATGGGGGAGTAGAGTGATTGTTTGCCATAGGTGGGCCAGGGTCTTTGTCATCACAAGGGTCCCATCTGGTGGGCATCAGGCACGGTGAGTTTGGGGGTTCCTCCTCTTAGCAATAGACTGTGATGTGTGGCTGGAGAACCCCTGGGCAGGGAGTGAAGGGAGAGAGGTGGGAGGCACAAATTCTCTCCTGGTCTCCTGGGCCCTACAAGGATACAGATGCAGACTGAGCAGCTGGAATCTCTAGAAGGCACCATCTGCCCAGGTGATGACACTGCCATGGGATTCCATGGCCCTGTTTTCAGAAATGTAGGTCATCGGGTCAAGGAGCAGCACACTGGCACAGGGGGATGGCTAGGGCTCCGGTGCCTCCACATGGCCCTCTCAACCCCTCTATTCTGCAGCTTCTATTCCAAGGACAGCGAAGGCAGCTGGTTCCGCTCCCTCTTTGTTCACAAGGTGGATCCTCGGAAAGACGCCCACTCCACTCTGCTGTCCAAAAAGGAGACTAGTAATCTCTACAAGATCCAGTGTGAGTAGCTGCTAAGCTGGCTAGCTGCACTTCAGGTTTCTCTCTTGTGGGTGGGTTTGGGGTAAAGAGCTGTGTTACTGAAGATGAGAGGATGAGGATCCCTGATGCTGTCCTGAGAGCCTTGGCCTTAGTTGCGACCTGCTCACTTGGACACATACATAGAAGCGTGTGTGAGTACCGTATGCATTCACTTTCTGCTCTCTGTCCTGTGTTGCAGTTCACAATGTGAAGCCCGAATGTCTGGATGCCTACAATAGTCTGACGTGAGTCCTCCCTCTACTGTTCCCAGCCACTGTTGGGAGGTAGAGGTAGGGTCCTCTTTCCCCAAGAAACCCTTAAATCATTCTCTGCTTCATTCTCCTGCCAACGTCAAGGGGTGTGGATTCTAGAGCTGGAAGCCTTAAGGATGTCTTCCCCACCTACGTTTCTTAGAAAGGAGACAAACTCAGCCCCAGGCCCCGAGTAGGAAGGAGTCTTTACCTCCTGGCTCTTAATGGTCAGTGCAAGCCCTGCTCCTTCTTGTGCCCCTCCCACAGGGAGGCTGTGCTGCCTAAGCTGCACCTGGATGAGGACTACCCCTGCTCGCTTGTGGGCAACTGGAACACATGGTATGGGGAGCAGGACCAGGCAGGTGAGCTTCCCTTGTGCCACCATGGCCACCCAGCCCGGGTCTCCAGCAGCTCCCATATCTGACTGCCCTCCTCTCTCTCGGCAGTGTCTCTGGGGGTTTGGGGAAGTGTGTTTCTCTCATACCCCTTTGCCCCACTCAACCTCTTGTGGCTCCTCCGTGCTCTCAAGCCGCCCATGGGGCCCGTGAGTCCTTCCTTGCCCAGTCCACAGCCCCACCTCACTACCCCCTCTGCTCACTGTGCTGCCGGCCTGTGATTTGTCAGTCAAGACAGAACGGCTCTACTTGCCATTATAGGTGGCTGAACTGAAGCGTTTTTTTTTCCCCTTGCCTGCTTCACTTGGTTTGATTTCCCTGTTTGTTTTGTTGAGATGGGGACTCACTGTGTAGTCCAGACTGGCCTCTAGGGTGTACTCTTCCTGCCTCAGCCTCCCACCTGCTGAAATGGTCTGATCACTTGTGGAGGTCAGCGGACAATGTTCTTGTCTGCACCTTGTTGAGGCAGGCTCCCCTTTGTTTCCGTGTGTACTGTGTACACTCCAGACTAGATTTCAGCTGTGCATGTGTGTGCTTCCATACCTAGCTTTCTCACTTGGGTTCCAGGGATCAAGCTCTGGTTGTCTGGCTTATGTAGCAAGAGCTTTTGGCTGCCGAGCCATCTTACCAGCCCTTGTCTGTCTTATTGTTTTATATTTTGGTGTAGACATGGCATCCTTCTGAAAAACTGGATTCTTTGCATTTTTGCTGGATCAGGTACTATCCTTGCTGGGTCAGGCTCTATCCCTGGCTCTGACTTTCACCTCTTTATTCCCTGGTCATGTGTCCCTGTAGCTGCCGAAATACTTGTCTGCCTTCTCGTATAGGTAGTGAGTTTTGGGGGTCAGGGCTATATGTCTCTTTGCAGTACTTAGTACTCAATATAAATATTTCCTCTCTTTAAAACATTTCATGCTGGGGAGTAGGGTAGGTTAAAGCGATGGCTCAGGGGTTAAGGCTGTTCTTCCAGAGGACCCAGGTTCCATTCCCAGGACATACATGGTGGCTGGCAAGTGTCTGTAACTTCAGTCCCAAGGGAATCTCACACCCTCTGCTGGCCTCCACAGGCATGCATGCACATGGTGCACAGACATGCATGTAAGCCAAACACCTATACTCATAAAATTCAAAAGTAAATAGTCCCTCAAAAACTTATTTTCAAAAACTTAATGCTGGGGCCTAGAGGGGTGTCTAAGCAGTTAAGAGCACTTTTTGTACTTGCAGAGGACCTGAATTCAATTTCTGAATCCACCTATTACACAACCATCCATAATTCCAGTTCTGGGGAATCTACATCATCTTCTGAGCTCAATGGACACCAGGCACACACATGGTACACACAGATGCATTCAAGCAAAGCACTCGTACTTGTGAACTTAATCTTGAAAAAAATTGTTGTTTTAAAAGCTCATGCTGACTGACTCCTGTAATCCTAGGATTTAGGAGACTGAAGCAGAAGGATTACTGTGAATTTGAGGACACTTTGGAGAGCCATACCAGCCAGATCTACAGAATGAGACTATGTCTAAAAAATTAAACCCAAACTTAACCAAAACAATCAAAAAATTCACAGTTCCTCAGTCATCTTTGACACGTTTCAGTTGTCCACTGAATCTGCCATTGATAAACAGCTGTAAACATTTCCCAAGTGCCACAGCCATTACAGACAATCCTCTGAGCTTCCCTTGCAGACGCCCAGCAGTGGAGCTCATCATCCATAAGCCAACCTGTCTCAATCCTGATAAATGTGTGTTTAATAAAAAACAACCTGTAAACCTAGTGTGTGTACACATTTGTAATCCCAGTTCTTGGGAAGTAGAAGCAGGAGGTTCACCATAAATCCAGGGCCAGCTTAGTCTACATATCAAGTTCAGGCCAGTGGGGCCTCATAGAGACCCTGACTCAAGAAATAAAATAGGAAATCTGTACAAAGAGAGCTCTGTAATTACCTGTTCTGTGTGGATGGCATGTGTATGGAGGTTATGTGTATGTTGGCATCTCTGTATGTATCCTCCTACCCCTAACTGCAGGCTGGTGTATTTGGGTATCCCAGTCCTTTCCCTCCCTTACCTTCTTTCTTCCACCCCTTTTTACACAGCTCAGGCTGACCTTGAACCTTCTGATCCTCCTGTCTCCGTCCAAATGTGTGCCACCAGCCCAGTTTTATGGGAATTTGATCCCAGGGCTTTGTGCAGGCTACTAGTTGATCTATATCCCCAGCCTGCCTCCTTCCTTCAGAAGGTAAAGTCTCCCTCTGTTACCCAGATATTGGCTCAAGGCATCATCCTGCATTAGCTTTCCAAGTGGCTGGAACTACGTGTCCCTGTCTCCATACATAGCTGCAGTTTTTATTTTTCTCTTAAGT
Source organism: Bramus lutescens (assembly GCA_001685075.1). Lineage (NCBI taxonomy): Eukaryota > Metazoa > Chordata > Mammalia > Rodentia > Cricetidae > Bramus > Bramus lutescens. The sequence continues at coordinate 50,879 of LOEQ01002716.1, forward strand.
TCACTGGCTTGGAACATTCTTGTTTTGTAATTGTTTGGTTGGTTGTGTTTTGCAGTGCTAGAAATGGAACTTAGGTCCCCTGCTGTTGGCTGTTTTCCTATTTGGACCCTTATGGGCTCTTTTGAAGAACGTGTTGCCCAGCTCCCAAATAAATCACATACCAGAGGCTTTTTATTACTTACAAATGCCTGGCCTTAGTTTGGCTTGTCTCTAACCAGTTTTTCTTATCTTAAATTATCCTGTCTACCTTTTGCCTCTGGACCTTTACCTTTCCTTCCTTTTGTGTTTCTTGCTTTACTCCATGGCTGACTATGTAGCTGATCCCTGACATCCTCCTCTTGTTCTCTTTCCTCCTCCTCTTTCAGCCTTCTTGTTTCTCCTGTTTATTCTCTCTGCCTGCCAGACCTGCCTATCCTTTCTCCTGCCTTGCTGTTAGCCATTCAGCTTTTTGTTAGACCATCAGGTGTTTTAGACAGGCAAAGAATCAGAGATTCACAGAGTTAAACAAATACAACATAAACAAAAGCAACACATCTTTACATCATTAAACAAATGTTCCACAGCATAAACGAAAATAGCACACCTTAATATGATAATCCCCAACACCTACTATTAGACAAGTGCTCTACCACTGAGCTACAGCATCAGCTTGGAGTGTTCTGTTCAGCCCTGTGTTTCCTAGTGTTCCTAGGGTGGAAGACACTCAGATAATCTTTTGTTTGGTTTTGTTTGTGATGCTGTAGATGAAACCCAGGTCCTTCTGCGTGTTAAGCATGTGTTTTATCAATAGCTACCCCCTGTCCTCATCTAATCCTCTTGTTGATGCTATTTTAGAAATGTTGGTGGGATTTTGTGGATGAGGACATTCAGTCCTAGAGGGGTCAAAGAATACCCAAGCAGAACAAAGCTAGTGGTCTCCTGGGCTTGCATCTAAGGTCATGCCCCACCCAATGCTACTCCTCACCAAGACGAAGGGCACCAGGGCCCCCCTGCTCTACTTCTACATACACAGTCCAGCCTTGGTGTTGGTTAGTCAGGCAGGCTCTTGGTAGCTCCTTCATCTGTATCCCTATCCCCAACAGTGCACCTATGGCGGTTCTCAGGTGGCTATCCAGCCCTCATGGACTGCATGAACAAGCTAAAAAACAACAAGGTATCCCAGCATCCTGTGTGCATGTTGCTTCCAGCCCAGCCCTGTGTGGAGGGGAGTGTGGGAGAGTCCTCTAACCCACAGAGCACACTGACAGGGTAGCATAAACCCCCTGGCTACTGTGCCTACAATGCCTTACATTCAGGAGTACCTGGAGTTCCGAAAGGAACGGAGCAAGATGCTGCTGTCCAGGAGAAACCAGTTGCTTCTGGAGTTCAGCTTCTGGAATGAACCACAGCCCAGAGCTGGCCCCAACATCTATGAACTGAGGACATACAAGCTCAAGGTACCTGGCTTCTGACAGAGCCCCTCTTGTTTTCTTTCTTCCCCTCTGTTGTGTTGCTTTGTAAGAGCTCAGGTTAGGAGGGCCTGATGCTCCTCCCTCCTCATGAGCTCAGAGCAGAGAGAGGTATGTGCATTCCTGTGCGTAGCTGCACACCAGGTGTGAATCAGGCCCCTAGCTCTGGGGAAGGCAAGTTTCCCATCCCTGCCCCTGTGATGTTGGGAGTCCAAGGCAGTGCTCACTTCCTCCTCCTCTGGATCTCTTTCAGCCAGGAACCATGATTGAGTGGGGAAACAACTGGTAAGTGGGAGCACTCATGTTGGGAATGTGGTGGTCCCTGTGGCCCTGCCCCATTTGGCTCCCAGTGGGCTTTCTCAGGGCACGTTACAGGGAACCCAGCATGCTCTGTTCCTCCCAGATCTCGGAGAAGGAGCCACCTGCACAGTGCAGATTCTGTAGAGGAAAGTGCTGCCAACCAGTCAGCAGCTGCACCTCCAAAATCCATGCCCTGGGCCCACTTTGATCCTGCCCAGAAAGTGTGGCCAATGAATCAGCCTGGGTCACCTTGAGGGACCATTGGCTGGGCCTCTGTCCCATGTTCTCTGCTGTCTCCAGGGCTCGGGCCATCAAGTACCGTCAAGAGAACCAGGAGGCAGTGGGGGGCTTCTTTTCACAAATAGGAGAGCTCTACGTGGTGCACCACCTATGGGGTAGGTTGGAGANGTTTGTCCCCTGTCACTTGTAAAACGTGGATGCATTTGTGTTCCTATTGCTCATATATCCTAGCAGAGGGAGATGCAGCCTCAGACAAACTAGAAAAAAGGACCTAATTCACATGATGACAGATGCTACAGGAGACTAGGCAGGGGCCAACAGTAGAAAGAAGCACAGGGAGCCGGGTGGGGATGGCGCACTCAGAGGCAGAGGCTGGCTGATCTTTGTGAGTTCAAAGCCAGCCTAATCTACAAAGTGAGTTCCAGGACAGGCTCCAAAGCTACAGAGAAACCCTGTCTCTAAACCCCCCCCAAAAAAAGGAAAAAGAAAAAAAAACAAAAAACAGAGAGAGAGAGAGAAAAGAAAGAAAGAAGAAGCACAGGGATCTTAGTGGTTTGGATAGACAAGGTCCTTCTGGAGGGTAAAATACGAGTCCTGAACTGAAGGCGAGGAAGCCAGCTATGAATTGCTGGGGGAAGTCGCAGCAGAACGAGCAGCATGTGAGAGGCCTTCACTGAGTGGGAAGGAGGAGGGCTTGGAGGGAACTGGGAGAGCATGCGTATGGGACGGATGGAGGAGGACAGCCACCAGATCAGGCTGGGCCTTGCAGGCCATGGGAATTTATCATGGATGATAAATAAAATAAAATAAAAATAAATAAAAGCTGGGGTTTATCATGGATGTGGTGGGTGGAGGCAGCAGCAGCATCTCAGTTCTGAAGCTGCCATACGCTTTGCCAAGAGTGCCTGGTAGGGAAGCAAGGTTGGAAACTGGGCATGGGAAGATGCTTGCTTTAGTGCACCAGGTAGGCACAGGCTGGCTTCAGGTCGTGGCAGTGGTGTCCTCGGACAGATGAATTGGTCTAAAGATTGAATCGGTGGGACTTGAGATGAACTGCTGGAGGAGAAAGGAGAGGGTAAATAAAGCATTCAGATTCTTCCCTGAGCAGCTGTTTGTCCTTTTCTAAGATAAGGAGGTCAGGGGGAGCAGCTAGGTCATGGGATTGAAGTGTAATTGTGGCCTCTGGGAGTGTTATATTTAGGATGCCAGTGTTGGGCCAGTCAAATGGTGGTAAAGGCATTTGCCACCAAGCCTGACAACCTGAATTTGATTCCCAGGACCCTCATGGCAGGAGTGATCTGACTCCTGCAATTTATCTTCTGACCACCATATACTCCTCACCCTGAATAAATAAATAAATGCAACAAAAATTACAAAATACAGATGCTCCCAACTAGAAATGTCACATGGGCACCAGATATAGGAGTTCACAGAAGAGTTTGAGAGTGGAAATAGAAAGGAGTTGCCAGCATACATATATGCTTTAAAATCCTTAATCTCTACCTCAGGGCCTTTGTACATGCATGTGTCACTACAGCCTGGTTGAAATTAATCATTTTAGTATGTGCAACTGGATGATATTGACAACCGTGTTTATTGACAGTCTAAGGAGGAGTACCTAGGGATGAAGAGATAGTAGGGCAGGGTTTAGGGCAATGGAAGGGTCTCTGCACTGAGAAAGGGATCAGATTCTCTGAGGAATGAACCTGTGCCTCTCTCACAGCCTACAAAGATCTGCAGTCTCGGGAGGAGACTCGAAATGCGGCCTGGAGGAAGAGGGGCTGGGATGAAAACGTCTACTACACAGGTGGGTGTCTCCTCTGCAGGTGGTCTGCTGGGAGACCTGAGGATGCAGATCTCTGCTGGCAGCTACAATCCCTTGGTTCCCTCCAGTGTGGGAACACACTGTTTTCTTTGTTCTGTTGTGCACCATCACCCACCCAATCTTTTCTATTGCCTTTTGCATTACCTTGCTGTGTTGCCCAGGCTCATCCTGCGTGGACCTTCTTCCTCAGTCTTCCAAGTTGCTGGGATTGCAGGCATATACCACTGTGCCCAAATAGGAACTTACTTTGACATGTATTAGTAGGCTTTTGTCTTTGTTAGTGGGGTACACATTCCACATGATGCAATCCGTCCTGAGGCTTTAGGACTTACACAGGCAGGTGATCCCTATGTGAGATGTGCCCCTGGGTCAGCTGTGCCCCTCACAGAAGCAGCTGTTCCCAGTCAGATGGTAATGCAGATGCTGTCTCTGCAGGGCAGACGTTGAGAATTAGTGTATGGAAAGTGCTTTGCCCTGATCTACCATCAAAACATGCAGCAAATTTTTTGTACCCACATAGAGACATAAACATTACAAAAAAAATAGGTAAAATTTCTTTTAAAAAATATGACCTGGGGACTTTCTATTGACACCCATACCCCCATGGGCATGGCCTCCCTAGCTGTATGAGGGGCAGTTGTACTAAATCAAGTCTCAGCCCTTTTACAGCTCTCACCTTGCCAGTGTGTACCACTACAATTCTCTTTGATCTTTGGTTGTTGTTGCTGGAGGTGGAGTCCAAGACGTCATACATATTAATCAGCATTGCCCTCATCACAGAACTATGCCCTAGGCCTTAAAATTACTTTTCTGCTGGGCAATGGTGGCGCAGGCCTTTAATCCCTGCACTCGGGAGGCAGAGGCAGGCGGATCTCTGAATTTGAGGCCAGCCTGGTCTACAGAGCCAGTTCCAGGACAGGCTCCAAAGCTACATTGACACTCCCCCCCAAAAATTCTTCAAATCTTCCTATGTTATTATTAATGTGGCTTGCCCTTGCCTTTATCTTATTAGGCTTAGTGTGCTTTGTTTGTTCTGGAAGCGAGGGTAGAATCCAAGGGCTCATACATGCTAGGCAGCCGCACTACCACTGAGCTACCTCTCAGCCCTATGGTAGTTTTTTTTTCGACATACATAAGAAAATGAATAAAATTTTCTAAAATATCCACCTAAATCCTTACGCTTTCAACCTTTCTCAGAAGTCAGAAGGGACCTCTTCCCATCACAGGTTTTGAGAGTTTTTAGGCGGGAACCAAGAGTACTTGGCTTGCCTCAGGCACCCGGTAACCTCTGCTTCTCTCTCCATAGTCCCCTTGGTTCGACACATGGAGTCACGAATCATGATCCCTCTGAAGATTTCTCCTCTCCAGTGAGGCTGGCCCTGCCTCCACATCCTTCCCTTTCTTCTTTGGATCAACCTGGAACAGAGGAGCTTCTAGGCCTGCTGGCATAGTTTTCTCTCAGCTTGGAAAAGCTGTTTCCTGAGAACTTACAGTTCTGTCTGTACCTGCCCCACCTCTCTCCCAGGCCGGAAGACATTTCAAATTCCCATAATGAAGAATAGCAACCTTTTAGCCATTCACTCGTTTCTCTGAGACTCCTCGTCTCCAGGCCATCAAGTCCCCAGCTAACACTGTGGACATGGCTTAGTTTCCTAATAGGTGGCATAACTTGTAGTTATGAGGTGGGGTGTGATGAGATATTAGACCAGGTATGGCCTCCAGGAACTCCCTGGTTAAAAAAGCAAGTATGAGCCTTAACAATGTGGAACTGCCATAAACTCTGAAGTCATCAAAGTCAGGAGGAGACCCATAATTCTGAGAGGGGTTGGGAAAATGATGGAAGGGAGGGAGAAGGACTTAGGTACGTGACACAGACTTAAGCAGAAACCCAGAAGCTGGAACATAGGACTCAGCTTTTGGGTTTGAAACACAGAATTGGAAGAAACCAGAGATGACAGAACTCCTTAGGGTGAAGGCCCTAAGACAGATGGAGAGGCTTAGCCATTCTTTCCTATAATGCAGTTAAAACTGGAATTTGTGTTCCAACTCTTCTGTACTTTCTCCTCCCTCCAGGCAAAAATACAGCTTGAGACCTATATTCCCATCTTGAATTTCTTCCCCAAGTTGACATTCTGTCAGCCAAACCCTTGTTTTACAGAACCACCAGGCCTGAGGAGTGGGTTCAGTGATTCTGGGGTCTCTTCAGTGACCCCCTTACCTCCAGCTTAGCATGGTTTTGTTACTGTACCAGGGAAATGTGCTGGGATAGTTGATGAAACCAAATTAAATATTTACTCTAAGTTGTGTGGTGTCTTGCTCTGCGGGGAATCACAGCAGTTTAAGGTCGGGCAGCTTCCAGTTGGCTGAGGGATACCGTGCCCTTGATCTCTTAGAGAAGGCATTTCATCTTCACCCCAGGGCAAGAGAAGAAACTGTTTCTGCACCACCCGGTATTCATACACATTTTAAGCTCCAACCAAGCAGGATTTACTCCAGAAATACCAGGGATAAGAGACACCTTAAGTTTTCAAATACTGCATTAGAATGACGATTTTTGTCTTTGGAAAATCAAACCTAACATGAAGAAAGTGATTCACTTATGGAAGGCGGAATAGATGTAACAAGGGATTATGCCGCTGCCTAAATTACTGACGCCTTCGGTGTAGTGACTCTGACAGCGTCAAGAAGTCAAGTTAGAGCAGGGCGTGGTGACACAGGCCTTTAATTCCAGTGAGGCCGAGGCAGGCGGACCTCCGTGAGTTAGAGATCAGCCTGAACTACACAGCGTTAAAGCTCAGCCAGTGCTACAGAATGAGACCCTGTCTCGCACACAGGAGGCAAATCCACTAGGGTCCAAGCTATGGCATAGCGATATTCCTGTGCTTCCTTGAGCATATCACAAATTCAAGTAACTCGGCGGAGGGGAACGGAACACAGGCTGTTGGTCCTCTTCGCCGCAGTTTCCCAGTTTCAGGGGAGCGATTAGAAAGGTTTCCCAGCCGCTTAACCGCCCCTTCCTTGGTTCCCATGTTGCATCTGGCCTTTGTATCTCACTTCCGGCCAGTAGCTCTTTTGTTCCGGTTCTCTATGGTCGTGGGCCGGAAGTGGTCCCCTGTCTGGAAGGCGTGAGGATCATTGTGGTGAGCGAGAGTCAAGTGATGTGGTTTGGGGTTGCGGGGCGTGCGGGGCCTGAGGTGCCGACGGAACGACGCGTATTCCCCGGGCTGGGGTGCTCACCCGGGACTCGTGGCTGTTTTCCCCTCCTGGGAACTAGCCGGAGCTCCAATCCTTTCAGTCTCCGGGGAGTGCTGAAGGCAGTGGAGGTGCTAACACCTTCCTTATGGTCCTTTTGCGTGTATGTGAGGGGTAGCACTCCTGTGTGACGTTGGGATTTCCCAGGTTTTCGATGCCATCTTTGTGGCTTTTGTCAGATGAGCCTGCCGCTTGATGAACTGTCACTCGCAGCCGCCCTGAGGCCCTTCTGAGAGACCGGCGCTCTCTTCACTTAACGCTGCATACGACTGCAGGGAGTCGTAGTGAAGAAAGATTAGCGCATTTATTGCTGCACAGTAAAGGCTGAGAGCAATAAAAACAAAATGCGTACATTAGGAGGGGAGGGAGGCTGGGCTTTTCTTTCTAATGTCCCCTCTGTTTCCTAGCTAGCTGGCCGGACTTAGTTTAGTTGTTTCACTAAATATTTTATTTATCTTATTTTTAAGAAAAATAAAACAAGATTTTTTTAAAAGTTACATTGCAAAGGCCTGAGTAGTAAGAAGAGGTACCACCTACCCTTTCGCAATGAAGTTTTTAAATACAGTCACTGGAGTCCATTCTGACCGGTAGCTCCCCCTGCTGGCTTCACATTCGCGGAGCTCCTTCTGCCTCAGTCACTCAACTGGTTACTGATGTGTACCGCTATGCCAGTCTCAGCCATCCACCCTCCGTTTTTTCCTGTGAGACAGGATTTTATTATGTGGTCCCTGCTGACGTTTAATCCACCATGTAGCAAAGGATGATCTCGAACTTCTTGTCTCCAGCCTCTACCTCCAAAGTGCTTTCGGCAGGCATGTCCCAGACAGTTTTCTAAGGTCCAGGAGCTCAAATCCAGGTCTTTGAGGAGGCTAGGCAAGCACTCCAACCAGCTAGATTGCATTCTCAACTTCACAGTCACTTTCTAAGCTTAAACTGACTTTGGTAGAAAACTTGAGGTCTGTGTACCATAAACAGGAAACTGGTTGCACTTGTCTTATGATAATGATAGAATTGCATAATAAACATAAATAATGAAAACAGATGGTTATTGATAAATTCTGCCTTAGTTTCCCTGTCCAAGGTTCTGAGAGAGAATCCATTTCTTATAAGAATCTTGACATTTGTAAATGCTAACGGCAGAGTAGGAAATTTGTCTTCGTGATTTTTGTTTTTTGAGACAGTCTCCTAGTATGTAGACCAGGCTGTCGTCAACCTCACAAAGATCCATCTGCCTCTGCTCCCCACCCCCAGAGTGCTGGGATTAGAGGTGTCCACCCATCACACTGGGCCAGAACTTTTCTTTTTAAAGTTGAAAAGGGATAACACACAAGCCGGGCAGTGGTGGCACACGCCTTTAATCCCAGTACTTGGGAAGCAAAGGTAGGTGGATCTCTGTGAGTTCAAGGCCAGCTTGGTCTACAAAGCGAGTTCCAGGATAACCAGGGCTACACAGAGAGACCCTGTCTAGAAAAAAAAAAAAACAAAGAAAAAGAAAATTGAAAAAGATAACACAGCATGGTGACCCCCACCTATAATCTCAGCACTGCTGAGGCTGAGGCAGGAAGGTCTCCAAGTTGAATTCTGGAAAATCTTTTTGTTTGACAGAGCATCTCTTGGTTAGTTTGGCTATCTGGTTTGTCTTGGTTGGGAATCCGCTCTTTCATTGGCATTTCTTTTTTCTCTTTTTAAAAATGATTCATTTCTTTTAATTTTATGTAATTGTATTTTGCCTCTATGTATGTCTGTGTGAGGGTGTTGGATCCACTGGTACTAGAGTTACAGACAGTTGTGAGCTGCCATTTGGGTGCTGGGAATTGAATGTGCATCCTCTGGAAGAGCAGCCAGTGCTCTTAACTATTGAACCATATCTTTTATTTCTAAAAAAAACCACTTTTATTAATTCTTTGAAAATTTCATACAATATATTTTTCAGTTAATACTTTTAAGTGTATATGTTTTGCCAACATGTATATCTGTGCATCACATATGCAGTTGGTATTTGCAGAGGTCAGAGGGCATTGGGTGCCCTGGAATAGTAGTTCTAGATGGTTATGAACTGTTGGCTGGGTTCTAGGAGTCAAACAGGGTCCTCTGGAAAAGCCTCAAGTGCTCCTAACTGCTGAGACATCCATCCAGACCCTCTAGGAAATCTTTAAAAAGCTTTCTCTTCTTAATAGCTCTCTGACCTGGAAGAGCAACAATGTCATCAGAATCCAGCAAAAAACGGAAGCCCAAAGTGATCCGAAGTGACGGAGCCCCAACTGAAGGGAAACGGAATCGATCTGACACAGAGCAGGTAAAGTTAGCCAGGGTTCTGTGCTGCTGGAAAAGTACAGACTGGCCAAATGACTGTCCAGGAGTGTGCAGGAGCTCAGGGACACATGTCCAGAGACTTCTGGTTGTCCATACTAGACCAGGTAACTAGAATTCCCATGATATGACAAAAGATAAATATTCACATCAAATGCAGATATTGGGTATGATCAATATCTGCACAGAGAGCATGTTCCAGCATGCTGTTCCCAGCTTTCCTATGGTCCTAAGGTTTGCTTGCGCTAACTGCACAGCTCTAGAGCTTCTAAGACCAAGAGATTTCATTCTATTTTGTTATTTCGAGACAGGGTTTCTCTGTAGCTTTGGAGCCTATCCTGGAACTAGTAGTCAAGGTTAGCTCCAAGCTGGAGATATCTTGGATCATCATTTGGATATACTTGGATTATTGGTGTGTGCCACCACAGTTGGCTGTTTATTGAAATAGACTAAGGAAACAAAATCAGATTAAATTTAAATTAAAAAGCAACATGGGCTTATGTGCTGATTAGTGGTAGAGCCTGTGTTCAGACTGTACAAGGCCCTGGATTAGAGCCTCATATCAAGAAACAAGCCAATGCTTTTATAATTTGTATATTTGTTTAACTCACAGGCACAGATTTTTTTTTTTT